>JAHZMV010003814.1:0-105920 GCA_027743765.1 Coecobrya sp. COE2 | reverse complement strand
AAGTTTATGGTATAACGACACAGTGGCTAATTATTCAGAACTTGATCACATTTATAAAAAACACGAAAATTTTAATGAAATTTGCTTGCAAATTTTTATTTTTTGTAATAACTTGTGTGTTACATTGTGAATTTTCAAAAGAGTGAATAATTAACAGCAAGTGTTTATTATGTACCGACGGATTAATTGAAAAACTATTGGCATTTAAATGGTATCTGGATGATAATTAAAATTTATGATACAATACCGTTTGGCGTCATAAAATTTATTCTTCACACGGGACTATTAAATCACGATTGCAGGTTCACGAGAACACTGACACTAAGTGTTATAGTAAGAAATTGTAATAAATGGTAATATTCGGGAGAATCGTCTAAACTCAGTGGATTTCATATTTAGCTACGACAGTTATACGACGATTAGCAGCTTTAAACTACAACAATTATACAAATTGAACAGTTTACTGAAATTTGAAGTAACATTGATGTAACATAAATCGTACGATTAATTAAAAAGGACTATCATTTTTGCTTGAGGATGGAATACCTGATTTTTACTTGCATATCGTCGGTGATCTATGCGAACCAAACTATCTACATTTTGCTCCCAGAATTTTAAAACCGTATCTACACTTTACTCTTAAAATTGAAAAAGCTTATCTACGTTGATCCCCTAATATTAAAAAACAGTATCTACAGTCTTTGTACTTTTGCGATATTGACAAAATCCTAAATTACATATAAATCATGTATTATTACTGTTGCTGTTTTATAGTTTCCATTTAATTATTCGTAGCTCAGATACATAGTCCATGGTAGATAGACTATTTGCAGTTTCTATTAAATGCTATTAATGAACAAAAATACATCGTTATATTATTCTACGAGGCATCCATTACCCATTACCCATTTATCTGTTGTTTTTCCTTTGGCGCTTCTCTGATGGAAACATTGGTAAAAATGAGTCTGGTACATCAAAATATACAGAATTTTATGGGCATTTTCATGGTGTATCTAACTCAAATTGCCCCAAAAGTGCAGATACATTGATGCCATGCTTGAGGGACAAAATAGATACGGTTTTCACATTCTTACGGAGCAATGTAGATACTTTGTTTTAATACTTAGGGATCAAAACAGATACGGTGGTTCGCATAGATCACCGTCGATATTGTATTTAGGTTGTGTATTCTTAAATTATATTCATTACCCATTACCCATTTTATCTGTTGTTTTTCCTTTGGCGCTTCTCTGGTGGAAACATTGGTAAAAATGAGTCCGGCACATCAAAATGTGCAGAATTTTATGGGCATTTTCATGGTGTATCTAACTCAAATTGCCCCAAAAGTGCAGATACGTTGATTCCATGCTTGAGGAACAAAATAGATACGGTTTTCACATTCTTACGGAGCAATGTAGATACTTTATTTTAATACTAAGGGATCAAAACAGATACGGTGGTTCGCATAGATCACCGTCGATATGCAATTACTATTTGTTTCACTGGTTGTTCTTCTCTTTCAACAATTCTCATTAAATATATTTATATACACAGATACATACACTGGTTGAGATGAGATGGGATGTTTGAGAAAACAACAGGATGTCCAAATAATTTGTATTTTGCCAAGGATCATTTGACCGGAAAATGAGAATGTCGTTTCATTTACTGGTTGCTATGTTGGTTATGTAAGAGTACATTTTAAAGACGTGTTCAACGACTACTAATAACAATAAAACTATCATGTTTCGTCTTTCTCTCCACCATTGTCATTACCAACAACAAGCTTTGGGTGACATGATGGGATGCGAACTTCTAAAATAAATGTATATTCACTCGAAGCGTTCGAAATTGCTCATTGACTTTATTGCTTATTAAAATTTGCCTGTTGGGTGTCACGATGGGTCGTACGTTAAGTAATGATCTGACAGGGCTGTCTGTATCTAGACAGGGAATATTTTTTTGGAACAAGTATGCACATGACTATATAATAGTCATTTCTACCCTTTTTGGTAACTTGTAAAGCATTTAAAAGGAACCCCTTTTTAACCATTTTAATATTAAAATAAAAGTAATGTTTCATTAAAATGAGAAAAAGGTTCATCCTCTTTCATCCTTCGCTTTATAGTTTATGTTTAAACGGTGAACGGAGAAAAGTCATTAATTTTTTTATACAAATTTATGCAACAGCTACTCTACTCGCACCTAATTAATAAAAGACACTTTTAAAAATGTAATAAACCCCTTACGCAAGAAAACCCATCATGTCTGATGATGTGCGCACACAGGAATATTATGAGGTGTAGTTCAAACTTATGAAATTTATATGTTAAGTAATTTATGTTACAAAAGATGAGTCTAAATAAGTACGGTGGAAAAAAAAGATAAGTGCTGTAAAGGAGTATATGGCCTTCATGTCCAAATATAGAAATCAATTTTCAGCCAAGCGAAAACAATAACAATCCTCACAAATTCGTTATAATACTGTATGTAATGATGATGCTGGGCCGAGATAAACAATAATACTCATTTTTATGAGTAGTTTTACACGGCAATTAAATTTTCTGCCATTTGCGATTTCAGAACTTTTTTTTGTTACCGTGATAAATTGTGTGTGCAGGTAGTCCGCAGGGTGTCTTACGAAAAATAAATGTCAGGTAAAAAAATATATATTCCTGAAAGAAGTTTTAACCATTTTTAACTCACCACATTTCTAAGACAACTAAAAGCTTTTAAAATCTTTTACATTTTATTCCTCTCGTCAAAATATTTACAGATGCTTGATAATAGTTCGGCGTTACATAATAATACATGGTAAATGGCCACGTAAAATTTGCAAAGTAGTAAAAAAATATATGTGATGTGTTTTGTGTGGAGTTTAATGTCCCATCCGAAAGTCATTCTTGGTCATTATGACGACATCGATTAGTTCACTTAAAGAGATAAGAGATCCCAGTGATATACGGCGACATACATGCATTACGAGTTAAAAATGGCACCATGAATTCGAAGAGTTAAATATTCATTAGTCGCTTGTTGGCCAAAATAAACCCTACTTTAAAGAGGATCATGTAACTCACAGCCTTAATCATTTTTCCCTTGACGTATGCTGAAATGAGAAAATATTCCTCATCATTTTGAATCCTCCTCAATAATGAAACAAGCTTTTTAATTTTTGTCCAAGCGTTATCTCTGTCTGCTTTTAGATGATGTGGGTGGCCCTTTTAAGGATCAAACTGCTTATGAAAAACTATCAGGATGACAATATGTACTTCTCAAGTTTTGTTGTGATGATTTCCATTGTTTACTTTTTTCTAGAGATGCGAAGGGACCACCTTTCATATATATCTTCTTTTCAGGGATAAGATAGTAAAAAGGTCACTTGGACACTGAACAATAAAGAAAGCTTCATTTTTTTGTTACCAAATATCTCTGTGATATATGCCATTGTGTGGCCCCTTTGCCGTCTTTTGTGGTCCTGCGTTTTTTCAGCCACACAATGTGAAAAGTAAGTTGGGTTTGTTCAACAATGTGATAAGTATGCTTTTTACCTTAGCCAGAGCGTTATCAATTTTGTGATTGGGTAATAGATTGAATGTTATGCAATAATAGCTTGGCTCAACAATACCGTCAGTAGTTTTAAGTGCGAAAGAGTCGGTTTCCATTGTTGTTCCCAGCTAGTATATGTATTGTCATAGTTGCCATATAATGAACCAAACTGGCCATATTAAAGTTGAAGGAGAGTAGCTTAAGTGATCACTAATGAATGAACTAATAGGGCAGGGGAGCTTAAAACGTTGAGTATCCACTTGTTGAGTAAAGTGAGAAGAACGGGGCAATAAAAATAAGGTAACAATGTGAATTGAAGCACTTGAGAAGAAGCAGTAATAAAAGTACCCCGGTGGCAGGCAACCATCTCTTCCACAAAACGAACCAAAACCATTATTGATTTCTTTACCACTCTCACTTTACTACCGTATAGTTGTATATTTTTAGCATTGTGTAGAGAAAAATAAGATTTTGTACGGTCGTCGTCGTTAAAGAATATTATGATCCTGAGTGTTTTTCAAGTGTAACGTGTAAAGTGCATGTAGAGTAGAGTAATATGTCATGCAATAAAACGGAGGAAATGTTTGTGTAAATATTTTGATGAACTCTCTATATGACTAAAGTATTAAGTATAGTTAATGGAGTGACTGAGACTTACTCTTTTTGGAGGGTGGTTTATAATTGGGACTGTTAGGGTACTGCGTCTTTTTGGGAGGATAGCGTGTTGGTGGATGGGCTGGGAAAGGCTGTGGTGGGATGTTTGTGGTACTTGTGCTTGTTGGACTACTGCTACTACTGCTGCCACCACCTCCACCACCAAGAATGTTGTTACTGTTGTACAGGGGATCCTGAGTTCTGGGGTAATAGTGGTCGTTGTTGATGATACTGCTGCCGTTGCTGATCCGGCCGTAGATGTTGCTGTTGGGGTTGTTGGACGCTGATGATGAAGAGTTGTAGACGATAGGTCTCCTGGGAGAGAGCGTGGCGCTGCTTGCTGTGGATGCACGAGGTGTGCTAAATCTAGGGATTTGGGGAAGTGCTGGAGCTGATGTGGAGCCTAGATAAATTTTTTTTAAGTTTAAAATTCACAGTCAATTGATTTGTTGACAATCATGCATACTAAACATCACGTAATTCATGCTTCCAATTCAAACTCTCAACTCACGTGGGTTATACGAATAGTGCAGTAAATTTTTCACACGATAATAATAAGTATGGGACTGGGTTTGAGATTAGAATTGAGCTTTTCTTTTTTTTAAATGGTAACTTACTCTGTGAGGAGGTTTCTCCAGGATGGCAGCACACTTTGAAGACGACTTTCATGTTGTGGGTGGAGCACCGACCACCAACTCGGCGATGGAGATCATCACGTGATGACGTAGCTGCAATGAAAATGCATACAGTTTATTAAAATGGCAATTCATTGGTCAAAGGGTAAATTTCAGCTACTTGACAAGACTATCCATATAATATTATTGATTGCAAAAATAGATTTCAAAAATAAATTCTCTGTCAAAAAACATCTCCATCATCACAAGCACAAATTGCAAATGCATCAATAAGCGTACAAAGCAGCAAGCAAGAAAGCCTTTCAAGAGCGCGCTGGCTGACGGTTGTTATATTCATTCAATCAATTAATTCATTTATCATGTCAAAATCACCGTTTTGACATGATTCTCAGTGTCACCATCATCGCTCGCATCATTACAGCTCAGACTTTCTTTTCAGCCTGTGCGGTATTGACTTTCCCTAACTAAAAAGAAAAGGAGCGGAGGGATTGATATTTTTTAAAGTGCAATGTCATGTGTGATGTTAGATTATGTGATGCTGACAAGTGGAATGTGTACGTACATACTGGCAAACAACAAAACCGTATAAAAATGAATATCATGAATGCTGAATGAGACCACTACTACAACTACAAAAACGACAAGTACGCCAGGGAAAGCAGGCATTTCATTCTTGCACTTCCTTCTTTCCCCGTTTCCAACATGTTTGTCGTCACGTCATGTCACGTAGTTGTGTTGACGCCGACAGAATGCATGAATACGTTCTCATCATCATTCATCATCTTCACTACCAACACATCCTCCTCATCTCTTCCGTGAGAGCGTTAATGTGAGGAGGAGGAGAGAAAGCATGACTGTACCTTTTTATGTGGAAAGGAACATGGGTGCCTATGTAATATGCATTATGGATGCCATGTGTGCGGATCACACAAGAATGACTGGAATAATGGAGCAAGAAAAAAGAGAAAGTGATTTTCTCCATCAAATTTTCCCTGATGTTGACGAGACAATGATGAATATCAAATCGATAATTTCGTCATGCGGGAAAGCATACGCAAATTTGAGGAAATGGAAATCCGTGAAATTTGACAATTCGTTTTGATTCATTGAAAACTGTACGAACAAGTTGAAAATTTTGAGTGATTCTAAACAATCGCCTCTCTTTTCTCTCCCTCTCTCTCTCCATTCCAAAAACTGTGGAATGAGTATTTAGGTAGCTCAGGATTGAAATCTTCTACGTTGTTCAAGGAATGTGCGTTTTGGTACTTGTTCTCCAATTTCAGGTGAAATTTCCCAAAAACTCATCTTCATCAAGAGAGAAAGCAACGTCCCAGGTGATACCCCATCTCATCCATCTAATCTAACAACCAGATTCGGTAATTTCTTGTGAAAGTTTACTAACTAACCCGCTTCTCCTTCTATTTCCACATATATGCAACACATCACCGTCATTCTGGCTAGTGTATTATTATGCCTTCCTGATGGAGATATTTCCTTCAGCTTGTATAACCGTACCTGATGATGAACATGATCAATTACAGTTGTATGTATGTATACAACAACTCTATATATTACTCCATCCCACCGGTTTGAAATAGCCAGGTAAGAAGAGAGAAAACTCTTCAAGAAAAAAAAACAACCCCAGCAACAACTTGATATCAGGTTTTCCCCCGACAAACAATCTGTTAAGCAAGCACATACATACACAGAACAACCGTATTTTTTTCTTTTCGCATAATATATTTTATTTCCACCTGTCTCAATTTTCATGCATAAACAGAGTACAAACTTGAAAGAGAGTAGGAGTAGCAACAGAACCACACTGGGTGGCATGGGATGGTTAGTCAATGATGATGATGATCCATCTATTTCATTTACGACAGTAATTTCCTTCCTTCCCTCCACATAAATAGCAACAGAAAAATGCAAGAGGACAAAAAAGCAGAGTGTTACATGAATCATGCTGCTTTGCTCCGTGTTATAATCATGACATAATCATGATGATCAATACCGAAAACGGAAGGGCGTATACCAACGTGACTTTTTTTCTTTGTTAAGTAAAAAAAGCAAACCGAGAACCCAACCAGGGAAACTTTCCCTACTCATTTTTCCTACTGAATCTAATCTAAATACGGTCTATAATACTAGATATACATACATAAAAACAGAAGCTTATATTCAATTCAGAATTGTTTTGTAACATTCTTTCCATCCACTTGCACAACAAAAATTCTCAGATCTAAGGTTACCTGTATGCAAGAGTGCGAGCGTATGGAGCCCAATATGCTGCCGTGCCGTACAACCCCTTTTCTCTCACCATCCCAAACTACCAACCAGCATCATCAAACATAAAATTGTTTTCTCCTTTGTCGTATACATATACTTTGTCAGTGTCTTGTTTTTATGGAATGGAGCAGAGGAGCACAGAAGAAAGCACATCATGATGAATCAGTCAAGAGTAATAAATAAGGAAAATGGGAAAATAAGGAAGTGGAAGAATCGAAGTAGAAATAAGCTGTATCGTATTGTATCCTTGTTGTTTTCGAGTTGCAATCCTTTTTCTAGTTATTTTCATATATCCCTCTCCTAAAACTATCCTTGTTTTTCGAGGAAAACTAATATTGTTCAATCAACCTCAATTAATTAGTCTAGAGCTTGGTCAGGAAGATGAAAAGGAACCAGAAGAGAGGATGATGATGATAACGAAAGAGTGGAATGAACCGTGGCATGATGAAACACATACATATGATGATATAAACCTTCCGTTTATTTTAGGGGAGGAAATAATATGATGTGTGGTAGATGTGGGAGGATCCAAAGCAAAATTCAAAACACTTTTTATTGCATTCCATTCCGGTGAAAATACAATCTGCTTCGATAGAGCTTAACGTTTACATTATTTTAAAAAAGTGACAATGATAAATGATCTAACTTTAAATGAAACCAAATGAAATCTATTTGTATGAATTTTTGTCTAGTCACCTGTCCAGAAGAACATGGAGAATATGACGAAGACGCAGTGTACAACAGAAACACGCCCATTTGATTTCATCATTTCTTGTTCAAGGCTCACTTCGCTGATGATAATCAACTAACGGCATTAAATGGAGATAAAATTATCCTGATCGAAAATTTGAAGATGAGCTCAAAACCAATAATGATTATCATCATCATAAATAATCATAACACTGTACATACTTTCATAAGCCAAATAAAGTCTCAATAAGATTACGCATGCATCTCTATGTTGATGCGTGTTTGTTACCTTGCCTAAAATTGAATAAGGAACTCAATAGGCTACTAATGATTCTTGACGTATGCATGACAAGGATGGCCTTAATACATACAAGTACAATTGGTTCATCATTAGCACGCGTGCCTCTAAAATAGTCATTTTTCTTCTTTCTGTTATTACTGTTGTTATTGTAGTGTATTGCATAACAAACTTGACGCGATGAGGTTGATGGTAACTTGGGTAGCTTCTACCAAAATGTCAATTTGATCACTGGAGACATCCCAGCCACAAACAGAGCCACCCACCCACACGAACAAGGAAACAAATAATACGCTAATTTTCTAAAGGCTCGTTGAACGTAAAATAAATGCATTCACTTTTACTTCTCTTTACACGGCTTTTCTTGTTCAAAATGTCTGGTAATATTCTTCTTGTTTCTGGTTGACTGACTGCCTACACCACAGAATAAAGGTGTGCACATTGCTACATACCTATGCATACATTTTCCGTTCAAACCTTGTTTTCTAAGGCGTTCTCAAAAGTTAGCAGACGAAAACAGAAAAGTCAAGTGAAATCTCAAAGGATTTACTCAGCGTATGTATCTGCTGCCTAAGTGAACAAACAAAGAACAAAGCCATGTCAGACCAGACCACCAGAGTATTTTCATTTAAAATGGAGAAGTAGCAGCAGTAGCAATATTGCAATAAATAAATAGGAAAATGACATAAAATGGGGGAAAGTGGATAGAATGTTGTTATTCCTTGCGGTTTTTTAAGTAGAGCAGAATCCTGTTACTATTGCTAGTTTGTTGTGGTGATGGTATTTTTATGGGGAACACACAGGTTCGTGCTTGTTGGGAAAAGAATAGAGGATGAGATGACATTGTTTGGAGCTGCGACAGCAGAAAGTGAAGAAATCGTGGAAAGTTTCCTTTGACACAAGCAAACGTGAAAATGCCATATTATTTCAGGCAAGCTCCTCTTGTGATGATGGAATGTGAAATATGTAATGTCATAATAGCACATAAAGAGATAACATTATGTATTCCATTTTATAATATGATTATTACGAAAAATGTGTGGGAGGTAGGTAGGGAAAGGGGAAAAGGTTAGGCGGGGTGGAGTATGTCAAAATCCAGGGATTTGATTTGAATGTCATTATTTTCCTGTTTATTGCTTTCCTTCCACATTTATTCATCATCATGATTATCATTGGCATCCTCCACGCCTTATACTGCTATTTAGTACCTTGTCGTCACCATCAAAATAAGTATTACCTCGGCACAGAACACGGAAAGGTAATGCCTGTAGGTTGAAATGGCGCAGGAAAATACAGTGCCAAGTCAGTATGTTAACAGAAGTTTGGTTTGCTACAAAACAAACTGCACTTTCTTCAATTTATTCGCTGAGCTACCTTTCATTTCAGTGTGCTGGAGATATGCTATTGTACTGGTGTATTAGAGTTGGAATGAGGGAGGATGCAAAAGGATCAAATCAAGCAAGCATATAAAATGAGATTACCATGGAGATAGATTGTACTACTACTGTATTTTGTATAATGCGCACTATTCCATTTTGTTCAAGAAGAAAGCAAGAAGATGCTCCAGTTTCGTACTTTTGTGTATCTTGTAGAATGAAAATGAAAATATGATCATACATCTTTTTTCTGCGAAAAGCCAATGACGACCTAGTAAAGTTACTATTTTAGTTTCAACTTTTATTAGCTAAATATTTTGTTCAAATTTTAAGAGCGAAATTTTACTGTGTGGCAGGTGCAGAGAATGAGAGTAATAATGTAAGTTGATAAATATTAGTTTGCTGTTGCTCTGCTTTATCTGTGTATATCTTGAGGGGAAAGGGAAAAACAATTTGAAATTAAATGATTTTAAATGAAAACGCATTTGGATGATGATCGTCATTCTACATGACTGTTTGTTCAGAGAATGATAGATAACATAGCGAATAGAATGGAGTTACTAGGAAAGTGAAAAGATCAAAACAATAATAAGTAGTATAAATAAAACGTCTGTTTGCGTTAATATTTGAGGAAGAGAGAGAGAGAGAGAGAATGCTTTCATTTTATTTGTTTTTCAGTCGGCTTTATCCACATCCATAGCTTTCCTTGTCATTAATTCCCTCTTTTAAGCCTTTGAATTACCAAAATCACATTCAAATCAGTTTGCTTTCTGATGTCACGTTGTAGAATTTATTGGGGAGGAGATTGTAGAACAAAAGTCTACTACAACAACAAAAGAGAAGGGGTTTCTTTATCTACACAAAACCAAAAATACTTTGAATGCTTGGACCAGAAACTATGAATGTTCCTTTGTAACTTATCCTTCATTTATTAAATGAATCTTGTTATTTATTACAATACTACGTGTAAGGCAATGAAAACATGTTCAAATATATATTTATAATTATGATATAAAGTTTTTTTTTCTAAAAGGGATAAAAAATTAAAACGGAAAGATGCACGATTCTAGATGCAAGATGGATGCTTCCGCAAAAAACAGTTTTTTTGCCCTTGACAAACCAAGACATCCGTTCCACATCATCACCATCCATATTTATTCATTTCATCTCTTTCCTTGTTTTTCTCATTTCCCGATCACCAGGACAACAACTCGGATGACAAGGATGATGCAACTGGAATCTCAAGTTGATAGACATGTTTTTCCTTCTTTTCTCCTAGAGTCATCCTCCCCTCCTCTCATCTACATGCATATATATTGCCGGCATTACTCTACCAAAAACTCATCTTCAGCTTCTTTTTTTTCCTTACTTTTTTCTTCATCCTCCCCTACTTTCTCACTGCCTCGGTCGCGTCAACCGTCACTTTTTTCCACCAGAGAGCTACTATTCCACTTCAACCTTCAGCATCGCATGACGACCCTATTATGCAATATTATGCAACCACTTTTCTATCCCTATCCCAACGCGTGCATCTTCGTACCACATCAAACACACAACAAACTACTTCTATTTAACAATATACTGCAACTCTCTCTCTTTCACTCAATAACTACGTATGAATGCTCGCGTTCCGCTTTTCCATTCCCGTCACCATCATCATCGTCATGAATAATTCCTTTTACATCCTTCGCTTAAAACATCATCATCGTCTTCATCCTGATCAGCAACCAATCTTCCCTACTTATTCAAGCATTTTATGGAACTGCACATTAAGCGAGCGGGACTCATTCCAGTCCTTCTTATCATTCTCATTTCATCATCATCATCGTCATCATTTACGCACCACATTATTGCCTGTATCACCATCCTCATCATCAACAAAACTGCTTCAGCCAAGTCAAGCCACCACCACTGCTGCTGTCATCCTCATCCTCATAATCATCTCATGATGCAATGCTCTTTCTCCTCTGAGTTTTGGTGGAAAAAGAAGAGCACTTGCAACAGAGTGGGAAAGAGAGTGGGTGAAAGAGAGGAAGACGGAAAAAGGAACATAACGCCAAAGCCTGCGTTCATCCGGCGTGGTGGTGGCAGAGCCACTCACCATCACCATTTCACCAAGTTGATCATATGGTAATGAGCGTCAGCTTCACTCTTTCTCTCTCTTTCTTTCTTTCCATCTTCCTGCACACGGCTATTTATCTATTTCGTACTACTGTGTTTGTTGCTTTACATACATGCTAGTAGGAGCTTCAGAGATTTATCCAGAAAATCCTTTCATGAAATCCCATCTTTTCTCTGTTCTGAGCCAACCAACCAACTTTCTTTAGTGAAAATGGTGTACATTACCATTTCCACTAAAACAGTCACATATTACGTTTCTCTTGTGTATGTATGTATTTATTCTATTTTCTCTTGGTAAAAGTGAAAGAGAATTATGTTGAGTATTTTAATCCAATTCGTCGACTAGTCCCACTGTCCTTGTGCCTTTTCTGAAAGGATTATTGAATTTTAGCCTTTTGATTTAATTTTCCGCTGATTCAATACCTGCTAAGCATTCAACTTCACCAAAACCACTGCTCCCAAAATTATAATTCTGTGCCAGAGCATCTATTTACATGATCGGTATATAAATAGGATGCTAGAAGACAAGCCAAGCCACATATACCTAATCAGCGTCAATGGTAAAAATAGTCCTGGTAAAACTATCTTCAAGGCTCCCAAAACTATTTCAATAGGGAAGGAAAGTGTGCAAAGGAAGGTATGTAGTTCAGTTTATCCTGGAACCACCAAACCGAGCCATTATTACGACACACATAACCCATTCACAAACAGAAATTGAAGGATAGAGAAAGAGGAAAATAAAAGTAAATGTAAAAGTTTGACCTAGTCTTCAGATGTATCCTTGTCATTCTGAATTTGTCAAGCAAATATAGTATAGCAGAAATGGTAGACTACCACCAACCACCACCCATATTAGTTTCCATTTCAATGGAATCATTATTACTTCCATCTCTGGGCTCATAACATTTTGTTCTCATTTTTACTCAGATGCTCCATACACATCCTCTTGCCTCAGTAGAATATACCATTATCCTTGGTTTTACTGTGTCTCAGCTCTCCTCAAACCGCAACAGAACTCATTCAATTCAAAGTGAAACTTGTTACAGAATAAGTACGTATGTCACAGAGGGAGAGTATAAAAAGAGCAAAATAATAAATGAAGATGTTGTTTTATATTTTGTTAAGCCTTTTTTCCTCTTGAAAGGCCACTGTTTTGAGAAAGTCTTAAGTTCCTTATTTCTTTGTTTTCCAAAGAGGCTTTTTTCGTTGTCAAGGAAGCTGCATGGAGACAACAGTGAAATCACAAACGACCGTCGTAATACAAGGAAGTAAAAATTTCATAAAAAACGTTATGAAAAAACTGTAAACCCTATACTCTTTCCTTTCGTTCCCTTTCTCGTTTCCGTCTGCTGCAGATGTGTATAGCAACACATGACGCACGCATGATACTTTATTTCTGGAATTATCTTTTCGTCCGTCTAAATCCAAATATAAAAATTCCTTTTCCATCACAATCATCATTGTTGTAGTTATTTGGGTTTTTTTCTTGGAAAGGATTTATATATTTCTGTAGTTTAATATAAATAAAAAGTGAATGAGAAAAATATGCCAGGAATAACTAGAAAAATCTGGAGAATTGAAGCAAAAACGGGAATTTATAGCTCTGAAAATTTCTTTTGGTGGCATTCGTCCTTGGGTCCGCATGTCATCAAAACCGAATTGAATGCACTGTGTTGCATTTAACGACCACTTCTGAGAAGATTTCTAAACCCACTTGAGATATGAAATATTTATACTTTGTAGATAGAATCCTTTCCAGTGTATCTGTTTCTGGGCATAACATATATTATATATGTTTATCTGTATGAATGTTTGAAAAAAATGAGATGACGGTGAAGATGAGGACGATGGGGATGAAGTGAATACTTAAAATGTCAATTCATCTGACGTTCATTTATCATCAATTGGCTAAAAGTGGCTTTCGCCATAATATTCTTTCTTTAACGCATAACAATAGTTTGTATAACGCATAATAATATTATTATGCAGGAGGAAGGGAAACCACGCATAACGAGTAAGTGAGTAACTTGAGACATGTTGACATTTTTATTTGAAAATGTTTCATGACCCAACCGCATCTCTTCCCTTGCTACCCTCCTACCACTCAAACATATTCTTTTTATCCAAAAGAACCATGCAATTTATCATCATTTTGCTCTTTTCTTTCTCACAAAGAGAAAAAAGAGATTAGTCATCAGTCAATAGGTAAATTTTTCAAGTACGCCGGAAATGGAATGGCTACAACATACGCTACCGACTTGAGTCACTGGAATTCAAAATGAGTAAGCAAATGCATTAAATAGAAATAGTACATTTCCCTTTTAAATGGTTAGGTCAAAATCTTGACTCATTTATCATTTGATAAATGGCAACAATGGCAAAAAGTCAAGTGCACAGAATAATAATAATAATTTATATTAGATATATTTTGCAGCCACTTCACAGCGGCAAAGGTACCACTGTGGTCTTGAAAATTACTTTATTCTTGTAAATAAATAAAAAAATGAAACTGATCATTCCCTAGTAATCACCAGTATCAGTAGCTGAATTGCATCGTTGTCACCAGACAGAAAAAAAAACTCAAGTCAGCTTTAAATTTTTTTCTCGACTCTGCATCATAAGCATGAATGGAATAGAATGACGATATTAATGCGAGTAGATCATGGCGGGTGGCTCATTCATTCATGCTTCTATTTTGCTTCTTCTTCTTTACCCATCTCATCTCGCTCTCTTAAGCTTCAGAGAGTATTTTTGTGAGTTTGAGTGATAATATATTATTACATAATGCATGGATGAAAGAGGGTGAGATGGGGCATGAATGCATTTTTCTGCTTCTCCATCGTCTCCTTGAATCCATTCTCCATTTCCACGCTCTTTCAGCTAAAAACGCACATATATAGGATTCCTATGGCAACAGGAATGAAAGTGTTTTTGTAACAGCAATATAATATACATGTCAACTGTGAACACACACACTCTTTCTCCTCACGCAAAGCATCAGCATACTTTCCTCGCCTAAAAAAATACACCAACACAGCAGATTGTATACTATATACACGTGATGATGATGATGATGATAACGATTATGTGTGCAAAGGAAAAAATCTCTTTTCCAGTCAAATTCAAATTCTCGAGAAAAAATAACCACATTTAAGTACATACGTCCTAGAAAAACAGACAGGCAAGAGAAAGTAGATCCCTACTTAGGCTCAATTCCTTTCTTGTTTCGTTGTTCGTTTTCAATTCCCTGCATACACACACTCACACACTGTATCCCACGCTGTTTCGCTTTCCCCAAAAAATTGTGGTGGCACTTTGCACGAATTCTCTTCGAAACGCCAAGGAAATGACATGAAGGAACCTACATTCAGAGAGGAGCGTTGCCTTGAATGGCAAACCTTGGAGACAAGCATGTATGCAAGTTTAGATATAACCGCTCACACTGATCATAATAATAATAATAGTGATGTCAATACATATTTTCTGTATGTATGCGAAAAATATGAACATTTTGTACTTTGTTGTACACCGTGACTTTCCAATACTGAAAGTATTAATTCAGTCAATGTCAGTATTACCACCGCCACACCACCACCACCGCCGCACCATCAACCACAACAACAACCACATCGTAATTTTTTCTTGGTTTTCACACGATGCGGTTTTCATTGGCAAAATATGAGATGCTTGGCCTCATTTTTTTAATAGGAAGACGAAAAAACCCAGGAGAAGCTTCACACACCTAACACAGAACTGAAGCACGAAACGTATACCGTAAAACAAGAAACTGAAAAAAATCTTCTTTTATTCTTGTGTTTTCAGTGACTTTTCAAAGACGACAATAAAAGCAGAGGCAGAAGCAAAGGGAGGCAAGTCAGGATCGGCCTTCTCATTTTCCCATTCATTCTCCGTTTTTCAGTGCGGAATTAACTCAAAAGTGTTTTCTGTTCTGTTCTCTCTCTCTCTCTCTGTGCTGCTTCTTGCATGCATGAATAAACGCGTAGATGGGATGGTGAAATGGAGAAATGTGTTTTGCGCCGTGTGGAAAATGCTGCATAGAAATGTCATGCACGGCTTCCTTCAATGCGTCATATGGATTGGTATATGGATATATGTAGAATCATCTCGTCCTTTGACACATACTGCAGAAAACTATATTATGTGACAAGATTGACACTCCTCTTGGATGAGTCTTATTTTTTATCTATTGTTATGCGATGTGCCCACGCACAGCAAGGTACAAATCAATGGATCATGATGAAGATGATGATATGGTGTAGTGATTTGGTGATGAAAATCTCTGCTTTTACATTTGACGTCTTCATTGCCACTACAGCCGTAGTCATCATCGGCGTCATCGTTTTCGCATGGTAGATATAGTATACGTATTTTCCAGTTAGTTTAATGTCTGCAGGTGAAAGTATCAGAGTGGGAGATATGCAAATGCTGTATTGAACCAGTAAAGGAAAAAATGGCCAGAAACTGGTGGTAGGCTTTGCAGCTGTCAAAATCACAAGCATCTTTTTCACTCTGACTGAAAGAGAGAAAGAGAGAGAACGGTCGTGAGAATGCTGGTCTGCTCTTGATGATGATGATCATTGTCACGCCAAAGAAGAAGACGTCTCCTGCTTATTTTTCCCCTTTTTCGTCCTCTTTGCTCCCCTTTCACCAGAAAAGAAAAGAAACTGATCCTCCAAACAATGCAATTTTTTTCGCTACATCACTCCATTTCCATACCGACAAAAGCCAGAATGGGTAATCAATAAGCAAAAAAATCTAAACTGGAGCCGAGTGTGATGTAATTCTGTGTTGGAAAAAATGCAAAGATGAAAATTATCGATCCTGTGTCTGACATGGTGAAAAGGAGAGATACGTACGGTGACAATAAAGTTGAAGGAAATAGTACACAGGATTTTGTTTTGATTTTTATTTGCCAAGCAGAGCAAGGAGAGAAAACTTTATATACATTTTTTGCAAGCCAGCAAAAGCAACATCCGCAGTAAGCATCATCAGCAAGGATTCTAGTGCTGGGTAAGACGCAGTATTATTATCCACCATTCCGCAGTTTTATTATAGATTCTTGGATAGAAAGACATTTTTTCAATATTATTGCTCTGATGACAACACCGCGACCAATGACGAAGACGATCACCATGTCATCATTATCACCAAAACAACTCCTTTAAAATGGTTTGACTGACACTGGCATTTCCCCGTATTTTTTACACTGATCCTCCTCCCACCTTCTTGGCGCATGCATATTTACACAATGTGCAGAGATATACATATGTATATACAATGTAGCTGTATTTTTTTCTGCATTTTCATCCCGGTGATGAAGATGAAAACGACAATAATGATAATAAAGTTTTATTACTTTTACGACAACGGCAACCACTACCCTCCTTTTCCGGATCAGGATCAGCAGACGTGGTCTTGCCTGTGCATAAATAAATAGCTGTGCTAAATAACAGATTCCCTCCCGAGAAGCCCCTCCATCCTTGTCGCCTTGGTCGCTATCTTTCTACCATCCATCTATGCGACCAGCTCAAAAATATCACACATTATTACAAGTATTATTACGCTATCTTTCAAGTAATCTTGTCACGTTCCTTTTTCCTACCGATTTTTACCCTTGCGTTAACGTTTTCCAAGGGAAAAGAGTTTTTCTCTCAAGTCAATGCGGTGTGGCGGTAGTGTGATGTCATTTATTTCACACACAAAAAGGAAGAAAGTAGAATAGAGCTGAAGAAAATATCAAGAAGAAATTTACTGTTATTACCATTCACCATTACTGTTTTATTTTCTCTTACACTTTCAGGCTTCATAGGAAAAAGAGCGAGAGATTTATATTTTTTTCTGTTTTGTATTTTCTATTAAATTCAGCAAGGAAAAATGCAGTCGTCCTTCCTCCCTCACATACTACACACACCCTTGCTTGATTTGCATAAACAAGCTGTTTCCACAAGGGGAAATGTTATTTATCTATTTATTTATGCCGAAGGAAAAAAACGCAACGGAACGCCACCTCCAACTCCATGGGATTCACAATTACACGCAAAGAAGAAAAAGAGAAAGAAAACAAAATGCATTTTTTGGTTGACGTCACCTTTGCAAAAAGGAAAAGATCGCTTCATTAATTTGCATTTCTTCATGTTCAATTGAATTATAGCGCCAGCAAAGCACCAAAACAGATCCCTACCATCAACGGCCTTTAACAGCCACCACAACTACTGCTCCTGTTGTTTTATATTTTACTTTTAAAACAAGTCAGTTGTAGAATCTCAGTCTGAGGAGGAGTGAAGCGAAAAAATAAGTGAAACAAGCTCATTCCATTTCATGAACCATTTATTTTTTCGTATGAAATACAATACGAGTGTTGTAGGGAAATATGGAAATGCATGAATAAGCACTACTTTTACTATTCATACCATACTTAAATTGCTACATCATCATTATTATTATCATGCGTATGGTTTTATGTTCACATTTTTATCCTGCACTCAACAAAGCCAATGCGACGTACATATATATTTTTTAAGTAAGAAGAAATCTCAGCTTCTTGTATATTATAGAGATTTCGCCTACACTTTTCATACTCCATTTTAAAACTTTCCTGCAAGGGATTTATTGCTTTTCAAAGTGCTTTTCCCAGCCGAGATTTCTAAAAAGTGGCATGTGTGTGTGAAAATAAAAGAAGGAGTGGAGAAACGAGGGAGAACGAGTTAAAAATGGATTGAATATGTGTTGAAATTATTAATGAGGGCAAAGTGAAAAAATGGATAGCTGTATTTACATTGCCTGCATTCCTATCAACTGTAAGTACAACAGACACTATAGGAATGATGTCATGCATGGAAAGTGCAGGCAGAAAAATGGTCTCTGGAAAAAAATTAAAAAAGAGGCTGGATAAAGGTGTTAGAGTCACAAATTGGTCTCAGCGGGAGCAGACGGGCAAACACTACCACCATCAACCTTAAAAACCGCAACCGGTCATGTCGTGCTGATGGTGAGCAAGAAGTTCACTGTGAATCATTATAATTATGCGCCATGTTACTATAGTGAAGCTGCCTGACTTGACACACATACATCATAATCATCATCATTGTTACACAAGGAACCGGATCTGGGCCTCTGGAGGATTGAGAAGAATATAAAAAACAAGTGTGATCAAAACCATTTTTTAACACCTTCTCTTTCTCTGTGATAATCATAATTAATCATAAAAATATAATAACAATAAGAACAAGAATGAACGGCAGTTGTGTGAGTGAAGTAAATCAATGATGCAGTTGCATTCGCTCTGCTTTGGCAAGACGAGCTTATCATGATATCTGGTTCAGCTTCCTTTTTTGATGAACAGAAGAGCTTAAACCAGTTCCTGGATAATAACGATGATATGGCGATGATGATTATGATTAACCTCCGTTCCAAATTAAATTTATTTTCATCATCATCACCATTATCAATACCAACAGCAGCAGAAGCGGCCAATCAAAAACTATTGTCAGTACTTCTTTTCCTTTCAGATGTACTGACGTGTTTGCTGTTATACGTGAGCACAACATTGAACATCTTTTCTTCCGTCTGTGGAGAACCCTTTTCAAAGGCATAATATTAATGACGAGACGAACAAAGATGATGGAAAGATGCACTTTGTTTGTGCTCGTGGCAATGATTACAATTATGTTAATTAGTAGTGAGGTGTATGCGCGCACGGAAGCAAGGATAGTGATGAAGCAGGTAGTGTTGATACCGCACCAGGCGAAATAATAATAAGCTTATAGAATAAGTTCCATTGACTGTTTCTTCAGATCATTTTATTTTCCGTTTGTTGAAATTTGAAACTTGACTGCAGGCAAAGTTTTCCTTGGGCTTCACGGATAATACGATTATTTGAGGTGCATGCGATGCAGGCTGTAGACTGCAAATATGGACAAATGCAGTTTAGTTTAGGAACATGAATGCCTACTTATTTCGCCACGAGCCTTTTCTCAATGGAATAGAAAATTCTTGAATGAAAACGAATATTTCTGTAACCGTAATAAGTCGGTTCAACTGGACGCATCAACAAAAGAACATAATAAAATTTTAACTATGAGCGAACATAAAAAACTGGATTCTGTTTCTTCTTATCACGTTATACATATTTGGACGATATACAAAAAATAAAGGCTGTTAATCTCACTTCCAATAAAATTATATTTAATGAGAAGAAATAATACATTGGAATTTCCACACATGAAACTTTTGCATTATTGGAAAGATGAGAATAACATTCCAAGTAAATCTGCTTAAAAATACGTACGTACGTACCTATGTACAAATTTTATAATTCAATCACAGCGAATTTTTTATCAGTTCAATAATACTTGAGAAAGGGAAGGTAACGGAATTACGGTCAATTTACTAATAATGATAACTAAAAATGAATGAAGATATTAATTAAACGAATCAAGATACTGTATTGCCCTTTCCTGTCACTTATGAAAAAAATCCTCTAAATGAATTCTCATTGCCCCGTTATTACTTACCTGATGTTCATTTACTTATACGACCATGATACGCATGAGACCAACTGATAAAGTAATGCGTTTTTTATTTTCCGTACAAGAACATTAATATTATTTATTGTTATTATTATTGCTATTTTGATAAGACGAGAGAGTTTTTTTTCATTTCTTCAACTCACTTTTCATTTTAAAGTAATCTTTAAAAACGTGGAAGTGTAGTAGCAGAGGCTCAAGTAGTGGCATTAGCAATGTTGATAAGCTTAGAGCAACTAATAGCCAGTGTTATCTTGATGGTGTCAGTGAGGGCAGTTTAATGCGGGTATTTTATTTTACAATTTGAACCTAATAATGATACAGAAAATGTTACTACGTGACCAACTGTCTCAAGTTGACGAGGCCATATTATTATAGCGACTTTGCAAGCTAAATATTCGCTAGGTACGCCCAATGTGTGTGCAAAAGTAATGCAGTAACACTGTTTTATTACGTTAAAGTATTTATTGCCTTATTTTTGCAACAAACGACTAACTACTGCTGGCGCTGACGTTGATTTTCATGACAAAACCTCAGACGACCGGGCAGACTAGATGAATTGGTTTACTTTTCCGAATAATTTTCAAAAGAAGAATACATACGTATATAAGTTTCAGGTTTGAATTGTGAAACATTTTTGATGATGCCGTGATAAGATCACTGAAAGCATTTTCTTATTTTTTTACTCTGTTCACTGCATAAGAGTAGAAAGAAAGACACAAAAAAATTATCTCGAAAAATGATCTTTTCTCTCTAAACGAAAGAAGAGTTGAAAGTTTTTGAGCAACAGGTTGAGTTAAACTTGTGTGTGCATTAGACGCGACGTTCTCCATTGGCCTTTCAGATGACGATCATCATCAATTTCACAGCATTATTATTTGAATATATACGCTTAGAAAATGTTTGAAAACAGGCACATCAACGATGGTAACGTGATATTCTTCTTCCAAGAAGATCATCACCATTATCATATCCCTTCACATTCATATTCATAAAGGCACAACCGGGTGGACAGGAGCAGCAAGCAACAACACAAGTCAAGTCAACAAAAGTCCAGATCAACGACAGCCTCAAAGGTTTACTGTGTATCTGTCTCGTAAACATTTTTGCCCGCATTGGCAAAAAAACCTGGGATGCTGTTGCAGACAAACTTGGCAAAAAAAAGAAAATTTCAAACGATAACATAATATATTTTTTAGGAAGAAGGTAGAGATAATATTTATTATTGCTTATAGCCATGGTGATGATCATGATGATGATGATGGTATGCAGGTCTCTCCCCTTCTTCTCTGCATGTCAGTCAGTGCTAATAGCTTATTAGAAACAAACGTGAGAACAAGGTGTAAAAGACCACATGTTTCCCATTAAAAGTCTATATCTTCACTAAAGTTTACAGCGTCAAGACCAGTAAATCCAACAGCACATAGTGTGTTCTGTAATATGAATGTCGACAGTCGGATGGACTTTTAGAGCTTCCCTTTTCCTCACTAAATACCTATATGAACAGGGAAAAAGTGACAATGACAGATTGTTTCGCTAATTTTAGCGTGTTAACGTTTAAAAAAATATACACCACGTATTCATGAGTGTACAGTAAAACAGCATGACTTGAATTACTGACATCGCCATTCGTCATCATACTAGTCATCATCAGCCCAACAGTGAGAGAACAAATGAACTCTTGCTTCGTTTTCAAGATGGATGGACAGGACAACTGCTTACTTGTAGTAAGCTAGGGCAATAATGGCAGAAAAAAAGTGTATTATATGTTTTTGACATTTCCCTTGCCTCATGTTATGTTGTTCATGCCTTCATCACCAACCACTACCAGCAACATTACTACTGCTGTTTAAGCTACCTCTACTACTGCGAAATGAAACATTTTTCCCACAATTATTTACATCCCACAGGGAACACAAGCTGAGATTTTTTACCGTCATTTACTTGCTTATTATACACTTTTTTTTGCAAAACTTCATGTTAAACATAATGTATTAATAAACAGAAATATTTTTTAAAAATTTGGAGAAAAGTATTGAAGAAAAGTTTAATGATAGTAATGGAAGGAAGAGTAAACATAGTTTTACGGCGATGATTATGTAATGTAACATTTGCAGGGCTCATGAAAAGAGAGATAAAAGTTATCATGGTGTAACATCACCTCACCTTTTCTTCAACATCAACATCATCGGTTCGGTTGCTGTGTAATGTCCACAGGCACTGTACCGGACCGATGTGGCTCCACTACAACATTACATTATTATTGCTGGGTTGGTTGGTTGGACTTGAGGATGGACGATGTTGATGATGCCATGCCAGTTAGAATTATTATTAAGCGGAATAATATGATGGTGGTGGTTGCTTGGTTATGTTATGTAATAGCCGAAGGTCATAATGAGTCAAAAAAGGATAATTACACGGTTGGTCATCATGATGATGGCGGCTGCTGGCTTGCCTATTAATGCTGCAGCTCATCATCAGCAGCACCATAACGGACAGGAACTTATGTATACAGGGTAAAAGTTAAGGCAGGATTCTGTTCCATGAATACATGGTCATCTTGATCATAGCATTCATGTCATGAGGATTTTGCCGACCGACCCACCGTGATAATAATAATGCTGATAGTCTTAATAATCTAGTGGATAATAATGGTCACAATGGAATATGGCAGAAGACTACTACTGTACTCTGGCAAAGCTATAATATGAACAAAGAGTGAAAAACGGAAGGACAACAGCGGGAGGACACCATTTAATGAACATACCTATTATCATTTCCCCTATTCTTCGTACTTGTCAAACTTTTTATTTTCATTTTTTAAATGTATACTCCTTATGAAAAGAAGATTATGTAAAAAAATATTTGCTAGGCAGAATATTCGTTGTTGAGGTAGCCATATGCAGATTCCTCTGCATTTCTTTCTATTTTCGCTTCAAGATACAGGCCTGACGTGTTTCTTGTTACTGTCATCACGCAAAAGAGGAAAAAATGAAGAAGGGAAAATCCCTTCCACTTTGACATCTCTCCTCTCTCTTTTTTAGAAAAGGAAGACAGCGTGTGTAATTAAACAATGATGGTAGTGGGCAATGAGACTGCGGGTCAGTCAGCCATGTTTTTTTTAAATGTCAAAAAGTCAAACAAACTTTAAATAATGCTATAAAGTAAAAATTTGGTCCATAATTTATATCTGTACTCCAGTAATAACAATAATGCATGTAGTATGATGATTTTTTGTTTGAAAACAGTAATTTTGAAAATGGAAAGTTTTCCAGCTTCAGGTTAGAAAAACTTTTCGGGCGCAGTAAACGAGTGAAAAATGCATACATGCATAATAATAAGATTTAGAAAAAAGATTTACCTACTCCAACTTTCCATTTTTGGCAAGCTCACTCTCCCGTACCCAAACAACCCAATACAGATATTATGTAAACGGTGTGAGAAGGAGATGATGAGGACGATGTGATGATATTGATGATAATGATAATGTAGAGGACAGGACAACACCCAAAAATTCTTTCTATCGCTTCGTCTTGTCCTTATTTCGGAAAGAAGCCAAACTGAAACTGGAAGCGAAGCCTCTTTCGTGATAAAAAATACACATGCCATCATCCTCATTATTTTTTGGTCTATCAAAATGATTTTCTTCAATAATCCAATTCTTTTAGAGATGATGTTCTATAGCGTGCAAGAAAGCCCAGATTGCCCTTGTGACTTACTGGCTTATAGTTTTGTACCAAAATATTCTTTATTTAATTTTTGTCTAGCAAAGATTCTGACAAGTTAAGTAGATGGAAGGATAAAAAAATTGTTATCTAATCAAGAAAATTGAGTTTGGAAGATTTTATTCAAGTATATACGGACGGATGGACAGATAAGGTACAATTATTTTGCTTAAAGCATTTCGTGTGTGCGTGTGTCTACTTGAGACAATCACTTATAATATATTATTCTTTGCTGAGGAGTGATTTTGATGGCAATCATATTCAGAGAAATAGTTCACTCACTTGGCTTGTGAATCATAAGAAATCCATCAGAATATCGTAAACGCAAAATGAAACTAAGCACAATTGTATTTTAAATAAAAATGTTATTGCCTCTGGACAGTAAACTAATGGGCTAGCGTGAAAAACACTTGGTTATTTTTTTGCCAAATATGGTCTTAGCTTTGGTAGGTAATTTCAAGACAAAGAAGAACAAACCTAAATGATGATGATTAATTTATTCATAAATTTTGTTAGAATTTTTCGTAAATACATACAATACACCATTCCCTGTCACCATTTTCTTTCTCACGTGTTCACCCAAGAAATTACCCATACAGAGAAGCCTAATTGTTTTGCCTAGTTCCAAATTTGGCTAAAATTTTATAACTTTTGTTCAGCCAAAACAATGTATCATCATCAAGAACACTTTGTGGAAATTTGCATATTTCAGGATTTTCCTTCACTTAAAATTAATCATTATACCACCACCATGCATTATTTTCCAAACACAGATCTTTTCCAGAACAAAATATGCGTAGAATATGCATGACAATAATGTTTAGTTGTGGTATTTGGAAGGGAAAGGTCCACGGGGTAATAAAACAATTGACGAGATTGTAAAGTGGCAAGACAATAAAAGGAAGAAGTCTAGTGCTTTATTTTCTTCTCGTAATGAACAGACTGAACAAACATGAGCATCCGTTTCTATACTAAAGACTATAACCACACAGTACTCCAACAACAAGAGTCAATTCCATTTTTTATGGTTATTATCACCGTTTCAGGTTGTGGTTCTCCTCCTCATTATTGTTATCAAATCAAATAATAAAAAAAACATTCTTGGTGGTGGTGGTGGTATTTGCGGTGGAACAATAAAAACAGCAATGAACTGTTGAGCATCATTATTATTAAATATTATTACTTTGTTAAACAGTTATTGTTGGATTTTGTACTGCTGCTAAGCGATCTTACTAGTATAATAACTATTCAGGCATGTTCACAATTACTTTGTATCGTAATAATAATAATAGCATTTTTTATCAGTTTCGAACTGGTAACTGGTCAGCTCCCCGCTACTCTCTTATACACAGGATGAAATATATTGTGAACGGAGATGGAGACGGAATGAGACAACCCTGCAAAAGTACCATCACCGGAATAACTAATAGGAAATTAAAAGAGAAGAGGAACAGGTTTGCCCTCACTTGATGTACCTATTATTATTTACAGAATGGTTGCAGGTGAGGTGGTAGTAGTGCAAATTAGTTAAAAGTAGCCATCGTCATCCTCGTCATATAGTCATCGTGATAATAATAATCATAATGGCAATACTAATACGAATAATAAATAAGAAAATTATTTTAAAGTGTGTATTTTTTTAAAGCAACCATGTCCACCTTTTCGTCAGGTGTACTTGCTAAAACATTTTTATTAAATTGCTTAATGTAATGTCTAATCAGTGTAATGTGTGCAGTGTCATGAGTCATTTTGAAGAAGGTGGTATGGTAAAGCGGTTGCGGTGTGTGGGGAAAGGGTGGACGATGATGACGACCACTTCACAACCACAATGGGAATGCCAGCTTTGCTGTTTATATTTCATTAAGCACTTTTATAAAGATCCACCGGTACGAATCTAATCAGCTAATTTTCACATTTTTCAATAGTGTCAGTTCATCACCAGCGCTATCAACATCCTAATCATCATGGAAACCGCAAACTAAAATAAAATTAGCAGCAAGTATCATCATCGCCATTATTATTTTCCTTTCCTATTTGCAAATTCAAATCAGGTACATCTAACAACGAAATATTTATTAAAATAGAATGAAAGACAGAGAAATCTCGCGCGGCACTTAACTGAATGTGCCTAATAATTCGCTAGCGATCATGGTGGCATCCCATAAAATACACAAACTACATTTTTTCACCTACACTCACATTTTTCAAACTTTTTCCCCATTGTTTTTTTAAACTGTGTAATATGTACACAGTTCATTTTTCTTTATGATTCAGGTTATAAAATAGGATTGAAAATGGAAGGAGCAGGCGATGCATAATGCAATAATAATAATAACGCTAATAATAAGGAGGGGAAGTTATTATCGCTGAATATAAATTACCAATTATGAAAAAATTCCCTCTGCTAGATTTTTTTCTCCTTCTGGTTGTCTTGATTTCTTTTGCTGTGGATTATATTAAATATTATGCTTGTTTTTCCTGTTGTTCTCCACCACTCGGACCAAAAAACACTGACAAGAAATTTGCGCAACAGATATGCCAACTTGGAAGTCAAGTGGAGTAAAAAAATTTTAGCATTGGTTTTCCTTCTGTTTCGACAGCGAAACATTCTCTTCTTTTCATTAATCAATCATCATCAAGAAATCTCTCAAGACAATAATGACGATCAAGATGAAAAGATATATTTTATTCATGTGTGTAGGTATCCACTTTGATTCTAGGCCTCCAGCAAAAGTGAAACCCGCCTGTATGATTTTTTATTAGAGCCATCATTATTATTCTTATTCCTACGAGAAACGATGATCACCATGCAAGATAGACGAAGAGAAAAAAGAAAACAGATTTTTTTCTTGAAAATATTATAAAATCGCTGTATACCATGCGAGATGAGTAGTTTTACTCTGATGCTTGCTCCCGTTCAATTTGCTTTTATTATGGAATAGTTATTATCACTGGCGGTATATAGTAGCAATCATATCAAAAGAAGTTAAATGATTATTAGGCTTGACTTGACTATATACAACTAATAAATACGCAATAATGCTCATATTAATTATATTGCTATTACGTCCGCACACACTACAGAGGAACAGGTAGATTGACGGTGGGCATACATAATCTACACACTCACAAAAAAATGATGCGAGCAAACAGGTAGGTAGTAGG
Source organism: Coecobrya sp. COE2 (assembly GCA_027743765.1). Taxonomy (NCBI): domain Eukaryota; kingdom Metazoa; phylum Arthropoda; class Collembola; order Entomobryomorpha; family Entomobryidae; genus Coecobrya; species Coecobrya sp. COE2. The sequence continues at coordinate 78,875 of JAHZMV010003814.1, read as the reverse complement.
AGATATATCGGCTTAAAATCGGGTAGCTTTTGCTATAATTTCGCTGTTGATGTAGTTATAGTAGTTGTTATTATTATGCAAATCCCAATTCTCACACGGCAATATAATTTTGAGAAAATGTTGACTTGATCATTTCGTATGTCTGTGTGCATGTACGAGCACATTTCCATGTGTGTAGTTTATTAATGTGCAATTAGTCAAGTAGTACAAATTCCCTTTCTAATTTCTGTTAGAAGAAAAGTACACGAGAGAACACACCATTAATTTGCAAAATAATTAAAATGGGTTGAGCAAGCGTGTGTAAATATTCGCCAACCAGAATCCAAGTAAAAGGCACGTTTGCGTGTGCACACAAAAGGCAATCAGACAAAGAGAAAAGTCAGGTAAATGACAAAGGCGGTAGTGTATTATAGGCTGGCGGCATGCTCTGCCTCTAACTGATAGTTTAATTGAAAAAAATAAAGCTAGTTTGGATATTGTCACCTTTTTTATTTTTCTCACGTGCCATTAATGATAATTGTGTGTTTTGTACTAAATAAATTTTCGCTGCGAACTCTGAGAATAAAGTGGTTTGGGTAGCGACCAAACCGATTGGTAATACATTTTATTTGAATAAAAAACGAGATTTTCAAAGGTGAAAAGTGGTGAAACAAATCAAATGATAAAGAAGGAATTTCTAAGTTTGACTTTTGAGTGGGGGCTTATGCAACTCGCTTTTACTTTTTATCTCCAGTTTTTCGTTGTTCTGGCTAGGTTTGTTGTTGGCAAAATATTGTAAAAATTATTATTATTGTATCTGCCAATGCAAACAAATGTATAAAGCCTATCATTATGTTCCCACTACCACGCTCAAAATGCCTTACCATTTCTGTATATCTGACCACAAGACAGTAATAATTTATTTTGTAAAGGTAGATGAAGAGGGCGATAAAACAAGAAAAAAATAAGACGATGAAGATGGCGAAAAGGTGTCTGCTTTCAGCGATATTTAAATTTGAATATTACAAAATCCATTTTTACACCACTGATATTGGTTTCAACTCTCTAATCGAATGATGGGTGATAGTAGCAGACGCCGAATATTGAGCTTCTTCTGAGAAGATGACGAGTTGAAGCAGAAATGCAATAAATATACAAATTGGAATTTTATGACGATGACATAAAAATGCCGAGAGGATGATGATGTTGTGTCGTCCGTCGTTTGTTGTCGTTGCAATTCACTGCATTCCGTCGTGTCCAATCATAAAAAAGGAGAAAAATATATATAAATAAATGAAGACGCAGTCAGTCATGTTTGCCGCAGCATTGACTGCAGTGTGTGTGTAGCTTCTCAGCAAAAGATAATCTTAAGAAGCTGGTTTTTTTTGTTGGCGATAAAAATCGCAAGTAAAAATCGACATGTTGCAATGCTGTAATAAGTGGAGAAAAAGAAGGCTCAGGCTTTTATTTTATGTTCGCCGTGAAAATGATTGGGCGAGTTATGCATGCCTCATGCACTGCATTATAATTATTATCAGCGTTTTCTGTTTAGAGAGATAAATGAAAAGTGGAATGTAATGTGGCGCTTTAAAGATGCACCGACAGTGTGACAATCTCAACACTCCCAAATCTCATCACCATCATATCCTCGTCAACAGGCAAACCTTTTTTAAACTGAGGGAGCAGTCGACCAGAACCCATTTGCGAAATGCAAGGTGTCACCAGTACCAAAAAAAACAATGAACTTTTATGAATGAAGACTCTGAAATGTTTGACCCTTTCTGTGTAACGAATTACTTAGATGGTTTCCTTAACTGAAACTTGATTGTTAAATAATAATAATAATAAAACTGAATGAAAATGACGTAATTGGATGTGTATGTATTGAAGAAGAAGAAGATGCTGCTGTTTGTTTATAAAGAAGGTATAGAAATAGGTTTGCTTGCATTTGCATTAAAAGTGCAACAGCTTGTTTTACCCTACCCCACGAGTCAAAAATGCATCACGATATACATAAGTATAACGAAAAGTAAGAAGATGAAGTTGCTCGAAAGTAAATTTCCCCGTCTATTTTTGCAGTAAAAAAAGATGAACCTATTATCTCTATCAATCTATCTGCCTAACAACAAAAAAGTAAAACTAAAACAAATAACATCACTATACTAGTGTAATAAGCAGTGACTACTGGACCGACCGGTCTTTCTATTTTCGCCTTCCCTTTAATACAATCCAATATACCTAAATAGAGGCATGAACTACATATACCTCTAATCTTATCAGTAGTATTAAATCTTATCCTGTCCCTCCATCTTGGTTCAAAATTTTTGCTAGATATTTTCTCTTTTAAATTAGGTATTACAACGTACGGGCAACAATGTTCGATAATGTAGTTAGTTGAGAGTGGGGATGGAAGAGTTCTGGTGTGATGTCAGCCTGTGAACTTGATCGATTTACCAATGATAAAGATCTATTAATATTCTTCCTCTCTCTCTTTCTTCTGTATTTCTACTCTTCAGGTGTGTCTCACTTATACATTATGCCCATTCATCAAACAGGAAATATTTTTACAAGAAAAATAAATAAAGCAGACGAAGGATGACGAGTGTACACACAATACACACTAATATAATGTGATATTCCCCTGCTGGTCACTTTTCTCTTTACTACTTCGACTTCTCAGTTTACACTAATTTATCTGAATCTGCTGACACGAACTCCATCAATATTCATAATCTCTACGTCACCTGCCCTTCTCGACATAAAATTACTTAAGTGCAATAATATCACATACCTACTTAATATATGTATAATATGCATGAAACTGTATGTTCTGTGTATTATTTTAGCAGTGAAAATTTTATTATTATTATTTTTTCGCAGTAAACAACTTGTCTTGCTTTAGGCTGTTCCTATAGCCTACAACCAAGTAGCAACTGACATTTTTTCCCTACTTTGTAATAATATTTCCTTTCAAAAGGCATCTCTCTCTCTCTCTCTTTCCCTACCTTATTCTCTGAATAATCCTCAAGAAAGAAATATGCACAAACGCCAAAAAGACGTTTCTCTCTTATCCACTTATTATCATATCTGGATTTATCATCATCAAACAACCAGGGTGAAGAAAAAATTTCCGTTCTTCTTCTAATTTTTGTTTGACACTCAAGTCAAGTGAGGAATGAATGTTGTATTAATTATTATTGGGTATATCCCTAAGTAAGTTCACAAGTAGGACTTGTAACACTGGTCGCAAGCAAGGGTATCAAATGACAAGAGCAGGAAGAGGAGAGAGTTCAAAATGAAAAAGTCATGTCGATGTCGTCGTCTTTGTAGTTTAACAGGAATATTAGGAATTGACGAGAAGAGGCACGAAGAAGGAGGAGGAGGATCAATGGCCAGCAGGAAAATAGCAGAATATGTATAAGAAATACGATGATGATGTCCTCTCACCGTACCGGTTAAAATAAAAGCTAACTTGAGTAAGAAACTGATTCACGGATGGATTAGCAGGGAAAGGAAGGCAATAAATTATGTTCATCATGAATCACTGACTAAACACCGCAGAAAAAAGTAGAGTTGACTGGGACTGCTGCTGTTGCTCAGCTACTAATCAGTACATTTCACCAAGCTTCTTCGTCATCATCATCGTCACCACCAAGCTATCATTTACTTCTTATCCTCGCTCTCTGTCAAAGCAAAAATGACCACTGATCCGACACAAATTGTAAAGTGAACAAAAAGACAAACAGCCAGAATGATGACCAATTGATGATATTACTTATGAGGATATGATAATGTGCTTCTTCATTCATTTCAAATTCTGTTTCAGCCCAAGAAAGATATTTTATCCCATTTTTATTTATTTACATTCAAAGTTTCGGCAGCTTCAAATTTCAGTTTTTTTTCTCAAGCCAAATGTCTATTTCCCCGTTAGTCTGGTTGTGGTACCATTTGCTCTCTCTCTGAGTGTCTTCTATAATTTTAACGACGACAGACTGGACAGGGTTTTTAGTATTCCAAACAAATGGTGTTTTGCATTGTGTTGCTACTACTTAATTTACAACATACAATCATCCAACCTGGATTATATTATGCACAAATTGCGTCAAAAGAACGTAACGCAAGGCATGTTGCTCTGTGTGAAATGTAAGATCCTCCTCGTTCCCTATCTCTAATAATTTTGAAATGTGCAAAAACCGGTGTAAGCAACAGCCATAAATCCTTCACTTGATTTATGCACGCCTGTGAAATAAAATACATAAAAAGCTAAGAAAATGAAAATACACTAGAATAAAAAGAGAAGCAAAATGAAAACTATTATGCTTTTGTGTTGAGCGTCTTGTTTTCTGTTCATTTTCATTGTTTTTTTGGCCTTGTCGTTTGTTCAAGGGAAATGAAGAGCCTCTCTCTGCTTTTCTTTTCAATACCTACTACTACTGCTACCATTTTTTATTGTTCCTATTAAGTAACTGCTACACATTACACGCCATCAAAAACCAAGCTAATAAATACATTACTATTATTTCAACATTTTTAGTCTCTTTGTACATTTTTGCAGCTGCACTATTTGCTATGCCACATCACATTATCTGACATCAAACACACACACTCGTCTATTACCACGAAAAAAAAGCCCTTGAAGATATGCACGTTCTGCTTTCTGACAACATTCTTCACCAAACTCTGCAAGACTCTACTGGTCATTCTCGGTGAAATTTTTAGTTGGTTTAATGGTAGTAATAATAATATACTCTTCCTCTTCGACTTTATCTTCAATTCTATCATCAGCATTCATCTGTGCTTCCCTCTTTTCAAGTTATAATATAACGCAAAAAAGCCAGTTAACTTAATATTAAATATAAGTTTTTTTCATATCATTTTTTTCCTTGGTAAGTATAGTATAATCATGAGTACAAAATGTCTTGAGGCTTTTTTTATATTATGCACAAGCATCCACACCACATGTCCAATACAGATATTATGCAGATGTAACGTACTCTATAGGTTATAGATATATAGCAAGCAATAAGATCTTTCCGGCAAGATAAGCCATCATCATTCGCCATCAACATCCACACGGCAAGAAAGAACAACAGATACACACGGTATTATCATAATCATTATTATTATTGTTACCAACACTATTTACTAACTAAGACGAGGGCGACGACTATCAACTCAACATAATTATCATCACCATCATCATCTCCACAATAACCAACCTTTGTACGAAAATGCACAATTTAGCATAAAAATCACGCTTATTTTTAAAAGTGCGAAGAAAAATGTTAAACAAATTTAAACCGCGTTTCTACTGTGGTAATAATCAAGGAGAAAGATAGGTCATGGTTTGTATGGGCAAGAAATGCTTCTCTCTCAAACAGACATTTTTCGTTAATGACTACGAACGATTTTGACCCCGGAATTACAATGGGTCAAAAAAGGGGTATAAACGATCATGATGATGTTGATGCAGTGATTACTCTTGACGATGACACCATTCATTCAAGTAGGTATTATGTGAGCCACAGAAAACTGAAAATATGATGGTAATGATATGGATGTATGACAATCTACACAAACGCCTTTATAAAACGTTGTGTGTACTGTGTGCACGTGTGCACCATCATCGCTTGAATGGACTCAAAAAATGTAACTCTTCGGCTTGTTCAACTTTATTCAAATTATGCAAGATTGTATCGCATAACATCAAAAAAGAAAACAACATAAACCGTAATAATAATAATCATAATTTTTTGGTAAAAAAAGTTAGCTCATCACATCAATGCACACCGCACCGCTCGGCTAAAAAAACTAACGTGACTTAACGTGGACCAAAGGACTGGTCTCTTGAGCCATGAGTTTTTGGGGTTTAATTCAAGTAAAGTTTGTAAAGCAAAGTGAGAGGAATGGTGAAACAGGTAGAGAGATAGGTTGTCAGTGGGGATCCACCTTTTCCAAGTTTCCTTGAAATATACACTGTTTCAAAACATAAACTGACAACAGCAACACCAGAAGAAACTGTCTCAGTTTTTTATTTCGCTTTAAATTTTAAAGCATGTAATGGATATATATTTTTTACCCGAATAAATTATGCAAGTGATGGGGATAATTATAAGAATGACTTTATTGACTTACTTCATTAACATTATTAACTTTGTATTTTTTCACAAAAAAAATTGAACAACAGCAGTTTAATGGGTATGTATTATGTATTCATTCACAAGAATCAACAACACTGCCGTTATGTTCTCAAACACGCATTGGTTTCTCACTTCAACTGTAAATCAGTAGTATCCACAATCCACACCAAAAGTTCATTGAGTGAAGGTCGAGAAGAAAGGAGATGACAGATACGAAGGCAAAAAGAAGCCTGAACAATAATGCTTCACTTTTTATCTTGTACCAGTCTCACCGTATCAGTGTCCACGGTAAAGTGAGAAACTAGCACAATTTTCAAAGATGAGAAAAAAACTATCAAAGTTAGTAGAAAAGCATTATTATAATGTTTTTATATGCATGTATCTCATCACTTCACATATCATCATTATCACCATGCTAGCTGTTTTGCAAAGTCGGCAAGACAAGTCCTGTGACTGCCTGGTTGAAAGAACGTGTGCATCGTACAACACATATCATATCCAATCATCATCCTGATTCTCCGTCACATCAGGTTGTAAAAATTTCCGCAAAATCATCATTCTCATCATCATCATTGCCAGTCGCCAATATAACTCGTATAATTTTGTGTGTAATCTATGAACCTATCAATGCGCTCCGGCAAAGTGCAAAGTTAATAGAGTGATGCATTATCATTTGCAGTTTTCTAATAAAAATCTTACAACGACTGCAAATGAACCACAACAACAAAAATGATAATGGCAACGACAATGACAGTTACACAGTTTGAAAATATGTACCTAATGTATAAAAAATATTTGTTTGATTTGCTAAGAGCAGGGCCGACATTGCTGTGGTCATTGTGAACAACCTTATTCAGGCAAATCACACCTAAGCATCATCAATCCGGATTGGGCGATGATGTGTGCATTTCTCTGGCAAGATGATCAACATACTTAATTTTTCGGTTAAGTCGATGAACAAAACTGCCAGTTCATCCATTTTTATTCGAGCGCAGTGTGCACTCCTCTTCATCAGCGCTGTCCTTTCCCACTTCACCTGTCCCACTTTTACTCAAGTGTGTCTTCGACAATTCTTGATTAGTTTGCATTGCATTGGCAGATTCAGTTTTGATGAATTAAGCAAGAAAAAATCGGTTACACACTTTTCAATTGGCATTGCGAACAAAATGCGCAATTATACACACTCCAAATCAAGTTGTCATATTTAAGCATTTAAACTCTTTTCACCCTTGTCATCAGGCAATTTTCACCCCGAGGCAGCCATAACAGAGTCATGCCTCAGTTGTCATAAATGTACCGATGATGGCCCGTGTAATAATGCTGATCACTGCACTCATGTTTTGTCGTGCACATCCTTTATGAAAATATGAGTCAGTTGATTTGATACATATTGTATTGTGATTATTGGATTGGAACAAAAGCAAAGCACTATAATAATCGTCATCTTTGTTGCCCTCACCGTCATAAAAGGGATCGAATGGATGTTTCTATATTGCCTCATTGTTCTCACTTGCATTCTTTTTCTAAGAAACTGCACCGAAAAGACGGGACAGACGAAGAATGATATTTAATGAGGACGGTGCTGAATAATAACTTTGTTGAGCAGTGTCTATCGGTCATTGAGGAAAAAACAATGGGGTGTCTAAATATGCCATTCATTTCATCGCTTCTCAATAGTAATAATACGCTCACCGCCATTAGCATCATCATCTAGGTAACAATGGTAACCTCATCTTAGTTTTCAAATCTGGAGGAGCATCGCCATCGTCATCATCATCGTGCTCGTCATTAATAATAAATATTGACGATGCACTAAAGCCAAAAGCGGAGGAAAGGCAACAATGCCCTTTCATCCCATAAAGAAAATATGTGCATTCACCAAATCACCCTCTTTAGTCGACCAGCACTATTTTTATGGCCATTTTATTTCTCCATTTAAAAAAGAAATTGTATAAAAATATCTGTTCAAATGACAAGAGTCATTCATCTAGCTTCAGTGATATTGCTGTGTTTGTGCTGCTGCTGGCAAAATATAAATGAGCTACCCAACATGGAAATGCGATAAAAATAACGGGCGGTATCATCGCCACCATTTTTCATCATCGGTGCATTTCATATTATTACGCATTATTGCAATGCAACACACTGCTCCTGATTGTTGGCTCAGTCGTCGAGGAAAAATTCAAACCCATTTTTATTATTCGTTGAATGTGTACATAGGTGGCTTGCCTTTTGACACGATTTTTCCTTTGAACAAGTGAACAGTGGGAGAAGTGAATCTCCACATTTTTCTTGTCGAACGGTCGACAAGGCAGTTTTTTGTAGGGCTTGGCCATATAAAAATACGGGGAAAGAGCGTGCATGTCCATCATCAAAATATTTTTTGTGATTTTTCTTCTTGATGAGCCTCTTCACCATCGCAACACATTATATGCAATATATATAGCCGCTGCATTTTTACAGCGTCTCTGAAGATGACGGCAAAACTGGTAAAATCCCGTAATGTGCATCCTCTGCTTGTCTTCTTGTCTGTCCACAGCTTGAGACGAGTTTGCTGGATGTATGCACGATGTCGATAGGAGGAGGAAGATGAAACGAAGTGCAACATCACTGTTGTGATGATGCGAGCGAGAAAAGTGCAAGAGAGAGAGTCGATGAGAAATGACATAAAGACGAGAGACAAGATGATGGCATAGGCGAAGATGCACAAGGCATTATTGCGTTATGATTTGCCTACATTTATCATCATCAACATCGTCATCTGCCTGCATCACTGCATATTATTTGATAGTGATGAAGTTACTGAACTAGTGACCAAACTTTGTGGCGAGGATCACGATGATGATGACAAGAACAGTGATCGGTTTTCAAAACTTATCTTACATGGCTATAATCGCCAAAGAAATTCATAATAGAAAGGATGATGATGATGATCGTGATGAGTTGACAGATACAAGTGGAGTGATTGTCGAGTGCATTGTTGTTCAGAAATGGTGATGGTATTGGTTCGAAATGACGAAGATTAATATTTTATTATCAGATCCATTGCATATTGTATATGTATGTTTAAAATGAAAAGTGTTACATCAAGCCACTCTTTATGTACAGCAGAGATGCGGCGTGGCAGTATTAAATGTTGTTATATAATTTATGACCGACTGACCAGCAATAAAAAGGTGTTGACATCGAACATTGCGAGGGGAAAATTTATGCTGATAAAGCGGAAACAATGAATGTGCTCATTATTATCATCATCACTCATATTATTGGCATCTCCAGCAATTGCGTAATCGACTTTGACAGGGTCAAGTAGCCAGTTGAAGAATTTCTACTTGCTCGCTAGTTTAAACAAAAATCATCTAAATTAAAATGGCTGAAAGGAGTCGATTTATATGTAAACGTCAGACATTGTAGCGTAGTGTAGCAGCTTTATATTCCTGTAGTGGCTTGGCATAGTAGTTTGAAGGAATGAAGACAGGGAGAAACAGTAATTTCTTGACGTATGTATGTACTACTTAATTAAATACTTAAGTAAATGTAGCAGTTTACATGCTCTATGCAAACAACCAGTCAAAAATGAGAAAGGAGGAGGGTGAATGAGAAAGAGACTGGAAACTGGAAGACGGGGAAAATAAAAAGTTTGCTGAGTTGTAATATAACAGAGGCAGGAACTTCGGCCTCTCTCTACTGAACTGATGATACTGACTTTTCTGGTTGATGTATTCAAATGAAAAGTAGCAATTTCACAAGACACAATAATTTCTCTCTATCCTTATTCGTCTTGAATTGAAATGAAAATTATTTCAGGAGATCCATGCATCCTGCTCTATTTGCCGTTGCTGCCGCCAAACATCTCCTTTTCCTCTCAGTCTCCCACTCCATCTCCCTTTTTCTCTACATTTTCTTGCATGTGTTTAATGAGTATACTAGGAGAGAAGACGTCGCATCTCAAAAGAGAAAACTTTACTACTTCAACTGACAGAGAAGAAATGCAACCGACTGGCTCACACTCCAGTCATTCATATCGTATCATCATCGTCATCATCGCCTTCTTTAAGATAATTCATAACACTCAAGTGTTTTCACGTGGAATTCTGTACACACCAGACAAAAACCAGCTATTTTTCCACTCTCGACACACAAGTACGTGTTCCATGAAGAATGAAAAGTATAACAATTCTAATAACAATGTTGAAGGAAGCCAAAACGACACAAAGGAACTAAAGGTAAGGCAGCTTTGCGGTGCATGTCTAGCACCAATCTTCATGTCAAGTGATATGATAATGATGATGACGAAGATGGTGATCATATTATCATAATAGTAGTATCTAATAATAATAATAGTATTTTTTTCAACTTTTCCTTTAAAAATTATGCATGCATACCTTTTACGCAAGAAAATTCAGTTCTGGTGGTTTAGTTAAAATAATAGGAAGGAATATGTTGAAAGCATAAAGAAAAAAAGAATGAAAAGCTCAGCATCAAACAAAAAAACATTCCTTGACGCCAGTATGCTTCGTTTAATTTTTTTATCAAAAGGCATAGTTATCCCAAGAAAATGAGGAACATCGGAAAAAAGTCTGGATCTCCATCAGTTTCCATATACGAGCTTCCAGTCAGAAAACTTGTTATTGGGGCATTTTTCTCTTTTTGTTTAAAAATAAAAAGCATTGCACAACAAATAGTCATCCATTATTATTATTATTTTCTGGAGCACGCAAACCCACAAATATCAGTCTTTCTGATACTCATATCGTCATTTCATCATTATTATTTATATTCATTGTTAAACGGTGCGGTGTTGTAAAATGTTACCACATAAATAATAATAAACATAATGAAATGGTTCTTTACACGCCACTTTTGTTTTCCATTTTGAAACATAATCAAAATCAAATTACCAAAATTATCTTCCTCGTGATAAACTAGAACAAAACTGGAACCTATGTGGAAAAAAAGTGAAATACAAAAGGAAAATGTAAAGCATTGACAGAAGAAACGTATAAGTTAAATCGGTTTCCAGATTTTGATTAGGATTACACAACAAGTTTTCAGGTTCATTTCAATAATACTGTCGGTATGATGTGTGCCGTTGTAGAGGAGATTCCACATCATTAAGATTTCCTGTTGCTATTTCATCATAATCAAGATCATGTATCATAATTTATATGCTAAACTAAACTTCTTATACAGTCTCTCAACTTTTGTGCCATCCGCATTGGTCATAAAAAAGCAAGCGCGGCAGAAGCGCACAATCTTTCCTCATATCTGAAGATTTTTTTTTCTTAATCCAGGGAAAACTTTAGTTGATAAAAGTGCAGATCTTACGTAGAGACCAAACATATTTTACGCGAGCATTTAAAAATGATGTGAACTCTACCCCTCAGTCATGCCATCAGCAATCACCGCATGTAATAGAAAGAATGAAGCTGATGACGATGATAAATATCCTGAATGGATGTAACTTTCTACGGAAAAAGAGGAAAAAAGTTTGCCAGTTTCTCTCTCTCCTTTTAAGACATTTCCTCCAGCCAAATATATTGTAGTTGTTATTTTTGTTTGTTTGTTCTGTTATCCCATCATGATCATCATAGCGCTTAATAGCCTTTCATCCGGAAATTACTGTTGAACAACGTATTTCCTCAAAGAAAAAACCAAGGGTACTGCCATTTCTGGTTGGTTTTATGTTGTGCAGATTTCTTCTGCCTGACTTTTACTCCATCCAACCAAAAAAGTCATAATATTAACATCATACATTTGACTCAACGACGGTATCAAGCGAATGAACAGTAGTCACTCTGTATCACCATCATAATCGTCTGCTTTTCTTTTTCCCCATGAGCAGTAAAACAGAAACGGTCTATGGTTAACTTTTTCTTTTAATGGCGGTATCACCACCAAACATTGCACATTTCATCCGAAAGCGAAAAAAAAGATGACATGACAGGGCGGTCATGATGTCAAATTCAGATCCGGCCGGTTTTATATGCATTACTTTTTTTATTGACTCCAACTTGTTCAACACGTCATCATTATAGTCATCATAATGCTAATAAAAAATGGAGTACAACTTGAAGACGAAGTTCATTAAAAGTGGATGATGGTGACAAGGAGAAGGACAGCAAAGTGAACTTGCACTGTTGCTGGGCAGCTTAAATGAAATACATATCCACAAGTAAACTGAAAAATTGGCAACACAGGATGAAACAGAAATAGGGTATGTATTAACCTTAAAATCTAGTCCTGCTTTCTTCAATGTATTTTATGTGACCATCGTCACCAAAATCCTGATTAACAGACATATCCATACAAAAAGGAATGAAAGTAAGGAAAAGGTTGCATTGCCTACGACAACGTAGAGTAAGAAAGGAGAAAATATAGAAAACTCGCTATTTGAGAGGTAGGTATATTAATTTCATCTTTATCACTGAAACGAAGACGTTATTCATATACATACTGTGTGGTTGTGTATACTGGATGATAAAGACGCGTATATATGGTGTTGGTAGTAGCGGAGCTGAAAAGAGAAACGGGAAATGGAGAGACGCACCAACTTCGTCATCAAGAGAACATGGTTGCTGTTGTGAATTGTATGGGAATGGGAGACTGGAGAGACGAAGCGGATGGATGAGACGGAATCGGATCATCATCATCAATAACATAATGCCTCTCTCTCTCTGTCTCTCTTTCTTCCGTATTTTGGAGTAGAAACTGATATTTGACGCTACGCTATTTTCTATCGCTTACTTTTCCCCATCAGTAGTCATTCCTATGGATGCAGTGCGTAGATACATGACAAGAAGAAGGGAAAATGGATTTTGGACTTGGTTCAATGCATTTCTCTGAGAAAAGGGGATTGAAGCATTGAAATGATATCATCATCATCATCACCATCGTCGTCATCATCATCTGCTCCAGAGAATCTACCAGCTTTATTTTTTTTTGTTCTTCTACTTCCTATATGCTGGTAATAATGTAGTATAGAAGTAGGATCATAAGATACAAAAGATGAAGATGGAGAAGTATAGTAGTAGCAAAATGACTCCTGCTGATCATGTAAGATTTTACATTCACACATATTCATGGTGATGATGACGATGATGCTGCGACGGCAGCCAAAACAACAATAATAATTCCAGAAGCTAAACTTCTCTCTCTCAGCCTTTCTCTATGTCGTGCTCAACTTTTCGCCTTATCTTTTCTTCCTTCTGATTACAATAAAAAAAATTCCAACTTCCACAACCTCTCCCTCTTTACTTGGTTTACCATATAAGAATACACAGTAGACTGTGTTGCAGTGCGAAATAAATGATAAATGTTTTCGTTTCTTGACTCACTCTTATTATCGCCAACATCATCATTATCATCATCGCCATCATCAGCACAGTCAGTAGTAATAATAATCGGACATAGGAATAACTGAAAACACCACATCACCGCTACCACCACTGCCATACCAACAACCACCATCATCATTATCATCACAGTGCCATAACGACCGTGCACACACTAGTATCCTGCTGACACTCATTCCCATTATTATTATTACTCCACTCCTACATCTACTAACATCTCTCTACTTCTCATACTCATCATGATTCATGATATGATACACATATAAATATTACATATTATATTGATTAGTAATCCGACCAAGACGGAAAGAGGCTTTCATTCCATTTCATTACTATTATCACCACACTACTGCTTCCATAAATATTATATGTAGATGCTTGGGAAATCCGAAATAATGATATGGAGTCAGCCCGTACAGCAGTCATTATGATGCTCATGAGTAGTTTGCTGTTTGTGAGTTTGGTAAGTACTTAACATACTTTGAATGCACTTACAAAACAGTATTATGTCATGAATATGAGAGCACAAATGCTATTGATCAGCATCGTCAGCATGGTCATACTTTTGATTAATTAATAAGCTGGCTGACCAGAGGGAGAGAAAAGTAGTCAGTTTTAGCAAGCCTCCTTCTTCTAAACCAAGTAGTGAGTGAGCCTCCCGCGGAGAGGCGAGGGGGGCTTAAAACAAGAAAGGTTGCAAGGATCATGTTCTAGTTAAATCCGATGATGAGTCTGAGGAACAATCAGCCAGTTTTCCAATTTTAATTTTCGACTAATATTGCTTTATTATAATGTAATAATAATACAGCCGCTGTCAACAACGACCGATATATGTACGTAGCTGATCACTTTCTTTGTTTTCTGAAATTTCTGAACTGGAGCCAATTCATAAACGGACGGACAAGCATAAAACTTCAAAAGTCACGACTAGTCTGCTATTGAATAATTCGATAGATACTGTTGCTTGTAGTATTTTAAAAGATTTATTATACGGTCTGTAATGGCAAAGATGATAATATTATTAAAAGTTTGTAATTACTTGCTGCAGAAAAATCATATATGAAATACCGGAAAAGGGATTACCTAAAATAGTCTACCTATTAACATTCATAATAACTATTAGTCGAATTAAATCCTTTAATAGTAACAAATACCATTGAAGTATAACCATAACGATAAGAACTCCTGTCCTACCTTCATTCTATTCCCAAACTTTGTTTCCAACAAAGTAATAATTAAAGAGAAAGGTTAATGGAAAAAAGAAGCGTGTACCAGCAAGGATGAAAGGAGTCGAATAAGTAGATTAACTTTTTCATTTGTCTCCCAAATATCCAATTATCACTGATTTAAATATACCCTAGTTAGAAAAGAAACCAAACAAATGTTTTTAATGAATAAAAACCATATAATTTGCTTAAAACACCGTGAAAACATTCATAATTATATTAGTAATAGTAATGATATCGCATGTAATTGCCACCAACACAGAGCAGCACTGCTGCTGCATTTGCATCTCTGTCATAACCAGAATGATTCTTCTTCGCTTGATTCAATTACCAGTAGCAAAACAAGAGCAATTAAAACTACACAACAAACATCAAAAAGACTTTACACAAAAGCCAAACATGAGATGATTTACCTGGAAAAATATTGAATTAGCATTGTAAGAACATAATGCTATTACATTATAAGCAATACATACTCCGTTTACTCTCTACATTAAGGTATCAAATTACCCATGATGATCTTCATCAAAAATGATTTTAACCATTGCTCAGTTCTACTGTTGGTGGTTTTGATGATGGAGCGTGCATATTTTAATAATCCTTTGCACGAAAAACAATGCAAAGGGGAAAGATGATGTGCATGCAGATGTGGAGACGAAAGAAGATGGCTTTCTAGCCTGTTTGTACCTTCATCATGATCACCAGAAGCATTATAATCATCATCAACATGCTCACAAACAAGCTTACACGGATATCCAGCAGAGAGATCCCAGCGTTTTTAATGATGTTCAAGTCTTGTATCATTAGCACATTTATTAGCGATGAAAGCTTGGATAAAATAATAATAATACGTAATAGTATTAATGATACGCTAAGCATTTACATATTACATTACATGCACGTACAAACCAATCCAAGCGACCTTTTACCTTTATTGACGTAAGGCACGGCTTTCTACATTATTCCCATTATACTTTATTTTATGCTTCATTACCACAATTAAATATTATTTCGCTCCTGCGCCAACATAAAATGGGAGAAAAATTGAAGAAGGAAATAATTGTACTATGATTCGGAGGAATAAATTGTATCAAACATCTGGTGAAAATGATTATCTGTGTCTTGTGTGTGTCGCTCTTTCTTCTTTCTTGCTCTATTTCCTGAGGTTCCGCATTATAAAGTTGAGCTGAATTTGAAAAGACTGTTGCTTTTTTCCTTCATTATTCTTATTATTATCTATCACGGTTTGTATTTATTATCATCTTAGAATATGTGCGCTGGTAGCCTCAAGTATTCCACAATACAAAATAAAAAGCTACAATAAGTAGTAAGTCAACCTTGAAGATGCTGATCATCTTGCTCATCATTATCATTTTTCATTCAAATTTTCTCTACATCTTGCCTTTTTGCATTCCATCTGTTCATGAAACTGTGAACATTGAACATGTTCGACAAAGTGCATGAATTAAGATTGAACTTTTTTTTTCGTATAGATGTGTTCAAGTCAATTGCTTGTCCTTTTTCATTATTTGGGCAGCAGTTGAGAGAGAGAGAAAAATATTATAATGTAAAAGTGTCGTTTCTCATTGGCAGTTTGAAATTAATTCATTTATATTACCAATTATAATGGTAAATTATTAAGTATGATTAATATAACAAGTGTGCCAATTAAAAATCCCTACCGCATGCATCTTCATTTCTGGTGGAAAATTATTAATCAGACCACTTCACTTAACTTGGCTCCGGCCTCAACTTAACTCAACTTAAGAAGCAGCTGCTTCCTTTCATTGCGCTGACGCACATTTTCTTGCTGTGTGAATAAACTTTGCAATTTTCCATTACGACTTAATCTCCAGCAAAGCAAGAGTCGTCAATACAGTTTGCATGAACAAACAGTAAAATGGGAACAAGAAAGAAAAAAATTGTTAAGAAAATTGTAAAAGGAGGTTTCCTTGACGAATGGCACGTGTAGTGCCATTTCTTAACGTGATTACGTAATACTACCTATGCTGCTGCTGCTGCTGTTTTATGTTTAGTTGGTCGCCAAGATAATGACGATGTCATGTCGTTTGCATAAAACGACTACATTTTCCTTTTACATTATTTGGCAGTCTTTTTTCCGGAGCTTTGTCAATCTAATATCCGGTCTGGGTTCTTTGTGGAATGATGAGTGGGTGTACATACTTACGCAACAACCAAATTTTTTCTTTCTTTCCTCTCTCTTGACAAAATCCCTTTTAAGTTTCGCTTTACTTATTTATTTTTTTGTTGCTGGTGCTCTATAAGTCGTCGTCGTCCAAGAAAATTTGGTAGACTTTCCAAATGAAAATGACACGAACAGCAGCAGAGCAGTTAGTTAAGGAGCAGCCAAAAAGAAAATAGGAAACGTACGACGATCCCTTCTTACTTTTCTGTTGCTTGGTTGTGGCTGTTGTCCTCTTGGCGTTTTCCAACGTTTGCATGTCAAACGGCAATAAAAGCTCAAAGCTCATCAAAATCTCCAGTCACAAACCCAAACCACAAGCTGCCGAGAAGAAGACGGCAAGCAGTAAAGCGAAAAAAGGGAAAAAATTAAAACGCTTTCCTGTCTCAGTTACCATCCAATTTTCCCTTTTTTCTCCCACACATCACCAATTCATATTAGTTTGCATATCACCCCAGAGACGAGCACTTTGTTTCTTAAACAACCTATTTTTAAACCCGTTGTGGATGGATGGAGCAGCAGTTTGCATTTAAAATGTCATGAAAATCTATGTGCAATATGGCTTACAATTAAGAGGCCACTCATATTTTATTGCCGTTTTGTCCTTCGGCTTGTTCAGCCGGCGGTAAAGCGAATGTCTTAATTTTTTCTTCGACAAGTAAGTACCCTCCTCATTACATATTCAGATCGCCTCTCAGCTTAGTGCCCGTGCCCACATTTTTTCGTGGGTGAGACGGAAGTCAACGATTTAAATAAGTGTGAGTGGTGCATTTCATCTACCTAACCATATCCACCCTCACCTCGTTCACTTTTGGCTTATCCAAGTGGGGACAGATGTCGACGTCAATGATTAGCCACATATATGAACATATGTATTAGCAATAGAACTAGTAGCTGCCTGCCACCGACCAGCATCTAAAAATAAACTGCAATCACGTTACAAAAAAATCTCCTATTTTATATGCATGACCATAAAATTAACCACGACGGACGTGTTGCGTACGTACGTATGTGAGTACGTGCTGCGCGCATATGCTAACGAAAAGCATGTCATGCCACGTGAAAAATCAATACACAACAAAAAGAGTCAATGCAAATGATAAAGTATGAAGTTGTCAAATAAAATAAGAAAGAAAAACAGTATAACTGATTTTTATATTCTTTTCAGTTTTGACCACTGCCACAACCACTTCCTTTTTTGTCATTTTTTCGACGATTTATTGCAACATTTATTTTGTTCCTCGAGTGTACTCGGTGGACTCTATCCTTCATGAGTTGCGACTCAATCCACTTGAAACTTTCTTTTTTATTGGGAAGTTCTTTAGCAAAGCCCAACAAATCCATTTTCGGGCGGAGGGCCTCCTCAAACAGAAAACTCCATGCCACGCCACCACAAAAAATACTCATAATTCATTTTTTTTACATTTCACAAAATATTATTATCAATATTGCATATTAATATTAAATATTAGTGTACCTACAGTATTGTGAAATATCATCGCTACAATTTACAACGCATCATGATGATCTATTTACCCATTTTATTACTCAATCACCACCACAGCAACGTGAACATCATCCTCCCAAAACATGTGTATCAAATAAAGCATAATATCAACTCAACGAAACAATGCACGAAATCCTCTCAATTTCGTTTAGTACGGTCATTTTCTCCCTCTTCATGATTTATGACATATTTTTTATTTATTTCATTGCGAAGCATGAATGTATCAAGTTTACTTCCCAATTCCCAATGGGAAGTTGTTCAATTTCTTATTATTTTGCAATCGAAAAATACTGGCGGGCAAAATACAAGTCTGAAGGACCACGCATTTCATTACACCTGAAAGGCAGGAGCGTGATAGGTTACATATTATTATTTTTTTGCCACAAATCCGTTTTATAAGATTTCGCTGTTGTGCAATGATCAATTAAGTTGCCTCCCGGTTCGTGCATCAAGGCAAAGGCAAAAAATGAAAGGGGAACCAGTAGTCGACACAGTGGAGTCGTAGTACGAAAAATCCAACTGGTGATACCCAAAATATAACTGTAATCAACCTCTAGCTTCCTTGGCTGATCCTGTACTTATGATTTATGCCATTTTAAGACCTTGTTAAAAATCGACAAGTTGCACGACTATTTTTTGACTTTTCATTGATTAATTTTTCATGTGGCCATGATCCTTATAGCGCTGCCCATAGTTAGTACGGTACACTGATCATAATATATGGCTCAACAAGCGAGCACCCTATCCATACTTCAATGCACACTAACATCAAGAAATAGACAGACGGATGCTATATTACGTCGCAAATACTAGCAAGCGCACAGCAGTAGAAACAGTCAAAGATGTGCCGACTAGGTCGAAAAAATCCTTTCGTGCTGCTCATTATTCCAATGAGAGCATTTAAAAATCATCCTCGAGCTCATCAGTAAACTTAACCAGAAGGAAATGAAAAGTTGATCTAGAGTAAAGTCAGTAGTTAGTGGATTAGGAGCTGCTCTAGTACTAGCGTTTTTTTACAAAATCAATTCATTAACGTTTCAGCTCTACCACCTTATTGGAATGGCAACAATAATAATAAAAATTCCGCAAGCGCCTTATTTTTTCCTCCTTGTTTCTCCTTCTGTCGGCATCTCTTTTTTTACCGGTAATGTTTGCAAGCCAAATGCTCATAACAATAAACACGTAAGATCCCGCAACTTCCTTCGTTAAAAGAGGGAGAAAAAAAGTTTTATCGTAGAAAAATGAAATGTTATAAAGGGATGAAAAAATGCTAACGTCTTGACTAGATGAAGAAAAAAAGAAGTGGTAAAAATGATGATGATTAGTTAGAAGGCTGTTCTCCTTGTTGTGGTTTCCTTTTTGGAGCAAACACAACCAACCAGAATAGAAAAAAAAGAAAGAAAGAAAAATGTAAGATGAATGATGATGTGATTTAAAGGTGGATGTATGCCCCTCTCTCGTGTGATAAGATATCTTAGAACACTATTACTATTATTGGTTGTCTTTTTATAAACGAAAAGAAAACCACTAAACCGCAACAAGACAAGGCCATGTACACTTTCGTATTTGCACTCCCACCACAACAAATCATTTGCGATCGGAGATGAGTCATCATCATAAAATGTCACTAGAGTGAAGTCGCGATATTATGTGGTCATGGTGGTAGTGATACTACCAAGAACTACCTAAGTAGGTAGTGGTAACCGATATATACCAAGTGCAACAGCAGGAGTTCCACTGATAGACCAATTGTTGCCGTCGTCAAAGGAAAAATCTCATCATCATCATCAAGCATTGATACGAAGAAGTGTACTTTCTTCATTCAAAATTTTTTTTTCAGGTATGTCTCATTTTTTTCATCAAGGTGCATTATTACTACCGCTTTATGCAGCTGCACCTGTTGATGTTGTTGTTCATCGTGTCAGTGTGTCTACCCACAAAAATAAATAAAACAATGGGGCAAAACTTATTGGCCAAATAGTTTTTATCTGCCTACACTGCAATAATGAATGAATAAATAAATAAATACACAAAATTCCATAAAACGTCCATAATGTATTCATATATTTTCTTCTTTTTTCTCTTCTGCTGCTGCTCCCTTCTTCCTCTCTCCCTATCATCCATACCGCTCACTCATTGTCAGTCAGTCATACAGGATATTATTAATATTATTACTATTAAGTATGTAGATAGGAAGAAGAAGAAGGAGTATCATCGGTGATAGTAGTAGTTTACATTTTTTATGATGATGATACCTTTTTCCCGTTGCTTTTAATGATGACGACAGGCTGCTCACTTGTATATAATAATATCATGATTTTCTGTTGTGTGTTTTCTCTATTGTGTGTGCGCGCGCTCATAGACATACACTACTTAAACATAATTTTTTATTACAGCGTCTTCATTATATTTTTTTTACCTGAACAAGTTAAATAGCAGCAACCCTGTTGAGTGACCTACTACTACTACTGCCACTACTGTTCCTCTTTACTTCATCATCTCTCTACTGTCTGCATTGACTAAATAAAACTCATTGCTTCTTCACCGATCACTCCTGAGTCATTCTCCCTGGCAAAATCCAAAAGCCAAGCCCAAAATCATAGTGCTCCCTGTCTTCTTCTCCCTCTTGTCTGCAAAAGGTACATGGTACATTTTTCTGCTTATTTGTCTTTTGAAATTGATTGAAGGTAGCCAGGTAGCCCGTGTGTAGGTATGCAGAAAAAAATAATAACATATTTTGCTTCTGGTGCGATGCATCATCCCCCTATTACTTTCATGACGGGCATTGATCCTCACGGTAAAAAATTATGACGATGATGATCCCTTTTTATTCAACAATGTTTCTGCTCACCTACATCATCACCATCATCGCCACTTGAAAATCTTTGTCGTCATCATCATGTCAAGAAGACAACGGCGACATGATTTTTGGGTTGGTGGTGATGATGTTGATGAATTTTATGCTCCTTTTTGCGTTTCTGTTTTTTTGGTTCTCAGGCTACATATCACGTAATAATTACTTACATATAAGCATCATTTTTATTTATGACAAAAAATCTTACAACCTTAAAAGAAACGAGTATTCTCTCGTGAACAATATGACATATTATTGATTTTCTTAAGAATGAAGGTACTTCTCCTCAGCTGTGTGTATGTACCTTTAAATATATTTAAGTTTTTGAAAAAATAATAATAATGACGATGATCCCATCAATAATTTTTAAAAAACAAGTGATCACCCATAGCATTTTGTCGTCATCAACATCATCCTCATCAAATGATCATGAGAGGATCTTTTTTAAAAGTCGTAAAAATCAATAGGATCATGATTTGCCAGCAGGCGGTGCAGAAAAAACAGGCCTTTCTTGAAAAAGCACTAAAATGAAACTAGTTTTGTTGTTCAAAGAAAATCATAATAGTAAGAGAGGCTGTGTGTGAGTGAGATGTGCATAAAACAATATTGCACGCAAAAGGCTATCCTAGCAAAAATATCAATCTCGTTAAACTTTTTTCACCCTGAAAAAAAATCTTTCTTAAAACCTATATTACCTATATAAAAATTAAATGAACCGATTTATTACAATTTTTTTACAAACTGTTATTCTCATTATGTCAGAGTGGTATATAGGAAAAACCACAAAAGTCACTAATCGCCCAATTCAACTGACCTACACATACATACATAACATGAAAAATTCTAAGAAAATACTGTAAATTTGCTTTTTAAGTAAATAATTGTTCTTGCATTTTATATTCACAGAAAGGAAATATATGATTTGGGCATGTATTTATTAGTTGACAAGGAGAGAAGACAAGTGACCTTGTTGAGTGGTTAGTTAACGTACCACTCTGGTAATACCACTACTACTGCACTCCACACTTGCGCCGCGTATATCGGCATAAAAAATCGTCACACCTTAGCACGACAAGTAAACAGATACATTCGTAAATCTTCCAAATTTGGAATAAAAATCCACGATTTCTTTAAAAAAAAAGAAGAGTTTACCTCGATAAATGCTTTTGATTGAGACTAGTAGATTCGCAGCTTGCTAGTATATATATTTTTTCTTCTCAAATTTTTGCTCAATTACTCAATAGCTCGCAGTTGGTGTTTTATGTTTATTGCATTTTAGTGGGGGAAAAGTCGTGCCGTCGTGCAGGCAGATAATATTATTATTATTGCTATGCTCTCTGTTGTTCTTGCGGGGTTTCTAGTTTTGCACGTCTTCATGTGTTACTTAATTCAGTAAAGAGGGATAAGTAAGTTAGTATGATGGGGTAATAAGAAGAAGCGTCAAACCTGCTAAACAAAACATTTGATAAATAAATACAAATTAAGAAAAGAAAAGACGGAGAAACGAACAGACTTTGTTATTCTTTCTTGAGTATATAGCCCAAGCCAAAATGATACCATGGTAATAATAATACTAGCATGACTGACATGCTACACTCGCCTACTTTATCTTTCTTCTATATTATTCATTCGCATTATTCACAAGGAAGAAAACCAGAACGTGAGTTTTTTTCCAATAGGAATTTCGTGAGGAAATAAACACAAATGGATCACACCATCTTCATCATCATCATTATTATCATTACTATTATTTTACCAATCAGTTTATTTAGTGGTGGCGGTGGTGATGATGATGAGAGAAATTTTTTGACATGAATTGAACAAGACTGTGAGAGACAACAGCAGCATAGAACCGAACCAATAATGGCAACGGATGCAAAATACTTTCTTGTCTTATTTCACTGTGATATTGGTATTCTAAGTGTTTTGTCGTGGTTCATTCATTCCTTTTCTTTTTATTTAAAAAATTATGGATACATCACTAATTAACCTGTTTTTATCATACTTTTGTGTGTAAATAAGCGCAAAGCCAGGTAATAAGAAGTGAAAAGGGTGAGTGAGAGACACAGCCAGAAAGAGAGAAATGAATCTGGGTAAAATACGTGATATCATCAAGTCACCATTCATTTTACATCATTCATGCGATGCTATTGATATACCGTGCTTAAATCTAAAGAAATGCATACACAGGCAAATACCTTCTTGTGAACTGGTATTCTGGCACTTGTAAAACCACTACCGAATAAAATCAACCCGCCGTTTATGGCACCATACTGTATTTTTTCTTGTTTTAATCGAAAAAGTTGGTCGTCATTGTCAAAATACCAAGAAGGAGATAATAAAGCGAAACGAAGAAGCGATTTTTTTCTGCAGAAATGAAAAAGAGAAGAGAGAGAAAAAAAGGCTTGTCACGTTTTTTTTGGGGGGGGGGGGATGGGGCAATGTTAGAGAAGTGCAATAACAGTGGTAGTTGTAGTAGTAGCATTAAAAAAGACACCCAAACATTTATGATGATGATCAAGACAGGTAAGCATATTGAACCAGAAGGAATGAGTAAATGTGAGGGAAGGTGCTAAATACTGAAGAGAAACCCTGCTGATATTGTTGTCTGTTTTAAGCAAATTTTTTTCGACATTTCTGCATCCCTTTTTGNGGGGCAATGTTAGAGAAGTGCAATAACAGTGGTAGTTGTAGTAGTAGCATTAAAAAAGACACCCAAACATTTATGATGATGATCAAGACAGGTAAGCATATTGAACCAGAAGGAATGAGTAAATGTGAGGGAAGGTGCTAAATACTGAAGAGAAACCCTGCTGATATTGTTGTCTGTTTTAAGCAAATTTTTTTCGACATTTCTGCATCCCTTTTTGTATACAAAAGTCTTGTGCATTAGCTTGGTAGTAGCAATGGTGACGACGACGGATGGTTGGGGGCCTTTTAGATGTTTGGTGCCAAAGTGCTGCTGCATATAGGCGAGCTGAAGTGGAGTGAGTAGTTGGGTTGATTACGTGGTTTTATTATTATTACATTATCCCGTAACACCTTTTCTACAACTTGGGAAAAACACTTTTGCGTTATTTTACAACCAAACGATGATGATGATACTACCATGCCACCGTTACCACCGCTGAGCAATGTTTCATCTTTTTCCCTTAATTTCAGCAACTCTAGACAGATGAACAGAGTTGCAGTGTCAAAAATTTCATTTTTCTTGTGAAGAATGGAATCAAAATAATTCTCTTTTTCTGCTACTCAATTAATCTTTCGTTATGTGTAATAATGCGAAAGAAAAAAAACGAATAATGTGACTGAAACAAATTGCAAAACTTGCTTAAGAGTATATATCAGTAGTCCAGGTATATATACCCAGACAGAATTTTTACAACCGAAGCGTAAGTAAGTACGACGACCCAGAAAAATATGAGCACGAGCACACTTACTAAAAACAGAATGATCAAGAAAATGAGTTAAGCCATCGTCCTCATCAGTATCAACCACTCCCATACAACTGTGAGCATTGCGCTGCTCAGGCAAAGAAACGCTTAACGGTTAATACTTTGGCGTGTTATAAAGATGCATTATTATTATGTGATAGTTTTGTGTCGGATTTCTTCAGTGTCTTCATCAGATTTGATGACAAAAAGTGATAAAAAAGGAATATGACGAAGATGATGAAGATAATGATGAAATGACCGTGTAAATAACACGCCACACGACATGATTAGGATATAGGATGCAAGTATATCTTTATAGAGACCTGCAATCTCTTTCTATCTCTCAATTTTTTTTCAAGACAATTTTCCAAATTTTTTGTGTGCATGCATGACCACACGTTTAGCACACAACGACGAAGAAATCGTTGACAAGGCAACAATGAACAACGCGCCATGTTCCCTTTTTCATCTTGTTTTCATCAACATGATCAACGGATATGCAAACATTTTTTTGCACTGATGGAGGTAGAAGGGAAGAAATACGAGGGAAATACTAGGTTATTTTGATGATTATCATTTTTTCAGAAAAAAAGATGCATGTGTGAATACCATGTTATTGGTAAGTTTGTTTATGCATGCATATAATCTTGACCAGCCATAATTTAAAATTATCTCTCTTTTTATATTTTTTGCTTTAATTAAGTTGAATTATTTTGTATTTAATAACACACGCGAGCAGAATAATATAGGCATGTCGTGTCGCCTCGTGTCATCATAAGGGATGTATGTACATAATACAAATCGATATATGTATACCTATTTTTATTTTTCAAACAAATTATGCATTCTATCACAGACACTCCGCCTCGAATGTTTTCCTTTGCCTCAATTTTTTGCGATGAAACAACCACGACGACGATGATCATTGTGTGATGCATTATAAATTAGGTGGTGATTTATGGCTTGTGATCCGATCACTAAGCTAATCATATGCATTACAAAGGAATTATGTTCTTCCACTCTCTCTCTCTCTCTCGTAAAATTGCCATAAGGATTGGTTGATTGGCAGAAAAGAGTGTGAGATCTTTGCATTTTTTTGCTTTACCTATATAGCAATGTAAAATTCAAAATGTAAAAAAATAATGAAACCTTTTATATTTCACGCGATGAAAATTTGACATGACATGATTATTCGGTTGTATTTGTGCCCAAGCAAACATACATATGTATATACTGATAAAACAAAAGGACTACATATAATAATATTATTTATAGATTTGGCTCCACCTAAAAAGTTACTTTGTATTCAGCATTCACTACTGTTTCGCCCAAAATTACAACCATTTTTTGGTTTGTGACTAAAGTGCCAAATGGTTTCAGAGATATACTTCTGCTTTTATACTTACATCTTAAATATAAATATAGCGATATATAAGTGCGTAATATGTACACTGCCATTAATTATTGTTATCACGGCCATTATCATCATCGTAATCAAATTAGTGTTATTATTAAGAAAACAAGTCACAAATCACAGAGATGGAATCGAAAGGCGAGAGAGAAATTATAGTACTTAATCATAACACGACTGTGAGGCAACTCTTGATGCTGCTGTTGCGGATGGGGATGATGATGATGACGACAATGAGATGATTGAAGAGAATCACCGCCAATTATCATCATCGCCATCATCACTTGTGTAAAATAAATAATTGCAGCATATTTTTCCATTCCTCTGAATAATATTTACCTCAGCAATATAAAATATTTTATTTGCCTTGTCTAATTAATACTACCGCATTTTCAGGCTTGATGGAATCGCCTTGTCGTGAAGTTGACGATGAGCAAATAACTGTCTAGTTTCAATACATTTTATATGTGCTATAATACTATCGAAATTTAAAATGTAAGAAACGAACGATTTGAGAATTTACAAGAAAAAAAAGAAGGAGGAGAAGAGATTCATTCGCCTAAGCAGCCGAGTCATGATGACCTGCCTCGCTGCATTGCTCAGCAGCACTCTTGTAGCTTTCATTGATGAGAATGATGATGATGATGAAGATAGTTTGCATAAATTAGCAATTTACAAATTACTAAATCATGTCTAATTTCGTATACTTGAAAATTTTGCACGAGGAATAAACAAAATGTATGCGTGCACATTCATTTTACTCATTTTACTGTTTTGTGAGAGGAAGGAACGAAGCAAGTGGTTGCCGATGTTTTTCATTTTATTTCCAATAATTCTTCTTTATTTTGAATTAAAGCAGTTTGTTCAAACGATAGGGAAAAAAGAGGGACTGAACGAGAACGCCTCCTTTTACCATTTGTTTGAAAAGAACTTTCAACGCTCAACTTTTTTTCTTCCTATCAGTAAGATCTTCACTTTAAGAATTTCACGTTTGAAAACCAAACTTTAGTGATTTGGTATTTATGCAAATCCAATTCCTTGGCAACTGCCAAGCCATAAGCAAACTTTACTCAACTTATTTGTTCTACATCATTTGCAACCAAAACCAGCGACATTTGTCTTTTTTCTCAATTTACTTTTCCTTGATAAACTGCCACACACAATTTCAATTTGAAACGAAAATCATTCATAATAAGTTTAAAAAAGCGATAATGCCATGCTGACTCAATTGCTGACTACTAGATTGCTTGTGGTTTTGTATACTGTTGAATAATAACATGCAATACTGGTGGCATGATACTATAAAAACGGCTCGTTTTTATTTAAAAAGTCTACAACTTTTTTCACATACCCAAGTGCTGATCCCTATCATGGTTTATCGTGTTTTAATCCTGAAGGAAACAATATGATTATGATGATGATGAGAATAAATTTTTCTGAAAATATTTTATTGCCACAATCATATAGTAGTACTATAAAAGTAGCACTTTATTCAGCTGGAAAAGTAAACGGAGCACGAACGCAGAGATTCGTGTAAAGTGTAAACCAAACCAGTTTATTATGCATACCTATTAGCAACATGACATGCCTTTTCCAACATGGAGAATTCTCAATGCTCCTTTTTTCTGAAAAATTCCAAAGTTTTTACGCTTCAAGTTTCATTTTGTATTCTGCTCCCTTATTGGTCTGACTTGAGTGAATGGCCCTAAAGTGTTTGACTTTCTGATTCTGGTTCTTTTGGCTCCGACTAAAGAAACCCTTTGGCTTATGCAGTACATCCATTACAAAATATGTAATGTTTATGGAGAACTTTTGACAAGAGACACATTTGGCTGCTTTTTCTGTTCTTGCTCCTTGGAGATTTAAAAGTGAGAAAGTTGCGACAAATTTTCATGCACTGCTCATAATTAAATAAAAATGTTGCAGTTACATGCAAAAATAAAAATAATCATTAACCAAGCAATTTGCATTAGCTGCCTTCCTTGGGCTACTTTTCAAATTGTGATGGTATGTAGCGCTTTGGATTCTGGACACATTCCTTTTTGTTATTTCAGAACACAAGAAAGCTTTTGGTTAGAATTTTTACGACGCAGAAAAAGTTAATGTTGCTCAGCCATTTCTATGTAATCGGTTGTGTGACAATTATTAAGCACAAGGAGCGATGTACATGCCAATCTAAATTTCACTCCTTCTCTCTATAGCCCCTTCATGTTCCACTTCCGTTTCTTTTCCACCAACTGGAGTTGGAATTTACTTTGAGTCCAAACCATTATGGCGGATTAGGGCAACCAATGAAAATTTACGTAGTAGAGAGATAAGAAACGTTCATGCATACATGTAATAGCCACAAAACAGCAAATTAACGATGATAATGGCGACGACAAAAAGGGGAAGACACCAGGCGGCGACCGGATTTTACAATTGAACCAAATAATTAAGAAAGTCATTGCGTAAAATTGCGTACGCTGTATTTTTTCGCATGCAATTTTCCTCATTGTGAAGAGTGAATCGCCAAAAGAAAACAATAAAAATATTCTGATGAGCAAATAAATTATGTCTTTTTTGTAAACCACAGTAAACACGGCGGCGGTGACTATGAAGCAGTAGTGATGGCAATGGGCAAACTGTCTGCAACAACCAGCCAGAAAAGGAGCTTGAGAGTTTTCTCTCATCATCATCGGCTGCTGGCTGACTGATGAAGAGCTCCAACTCTGTGAAACTCTTCACGTAAAGTACTTAATTTGCCACCCTGCTGACATAGTCGAATACCATCACACTGGGCTACTTTGTTGATCATCGTCATCATCATCTGCTGCATCCCCAGAAAAATCATGAGTATGATTATCCTGCCTCTTTTTTGCGATAAAGAAAGCACATGGTCACGACTACGAGTGACCCAGAAAGAAAAAAATGGCAAGGGATACGCATTCACATAGCGCTACATTCACTCGATAAACATAATACACTGAATTTCGTTTCGTTTGATAACGAAAATTCGTAAAGCCCATTGAGAAAAAAATAATCATCAGTGGGAAAGAATGAAAGATGACGAGAGAAGAGAAGAATTGCAAACACAAGTATATATATTTGCTTTGCAATGTAGGCAGTAGACAGATATGTGTGTGTTTTTCAAAGGAATGAAAAAACCGGCTTACAGACAGTTTACTTCTAAGGAGGGAACTATACCAGGCTATGATTTTTATAAGAAACCCTGTATTGACCATTATAATAAGGATAATAACAATATACTTTGTTTAAACCGTATAAACATGAGATGGGCTGTCGGTGATGCAAAAAAAAAGCTGCTGCAGTTCGTTTTTGTGTTTGTATGTGTGACCCCCTTCATGCTCTCCATCATCACTTTTGACGGTTATTACCTGCGATCCCCATATATTTTACTGGTATCATATAATAATGACAAGAAGAAGTATAAAGTTAAGTCAAGTAAGTCATGAATTAATGAGAGGACATGATACACCTTAACCACATTATTGATACCTTCACAACCTCACGCTGTCCACGTTATTTTCCTGATTTTTGTGTTGTATGATATACTATGTCTATGCTTATCAGCACAATTGATTTTTAAAAAGATTTGATGTGAAAGGAGGCATTTTAATCCAAGAAGGGAAAAGCCACATACATGTCATACCTCATTCCAGTTACTACGGACGGAGCAGAAAAAAATAAAATTGATATCAGGTATTAAAAATGGACGAGCAGACACAGGAAAACAATTAGACAACAAGAGCTTGTCTGTCTACAACGTGTGAACTGATTTGGAACCAAACAAAAAGGTTCAATTAAATAAATAAAATTGTGTGTGTGTGTAACATACGCATAAGATGTTATAAAGATTTTTTTTTATTTTCTTTTAAACATATTCCTCGAAAATCAGGTAAATAAACGTTTGGCGTGAAATTACCATAATTGCAGATGCTATCAGTGATTACGTATCCTTTGGATGATGATGATGATGAAGGAGCAGCAACAACTTTTTGTTTGGAGAATACCGAACAAGAAATGAGAATACTATGCAATTCCATGGTTTCATTTTGGTGGCGATGATGACGATGAGTTGAGTCAAGAAGACTTGTTCTAGTTAGCTAACTTACAGCAATGGCAAACAGCAATACAATCACCCAAGCAAAAATGGACGGACAGAAGCGGAGAAAAAAGAAGTGTAAATTATTATCTGCTTCATTCAACTGGTTGGTTGTCTGCCGAATAATATTGTCTGCTTTAAAGAAATGACAGAAAAAAATACGTTCTAGAGTGTATCCTTTTTTACTATTTCTCTGTAATAATATCTTCATACAACTAATTTACTCTTTACCACAGAAATCCTTTTGAAAAGAGATGAAAAAGGAACAAGAGGGTGATGATTATGTTGTGTACATTTTTTTACACGAAGGGAAACAAGTACATTAATATTACAACATCAATGTAAACAGTCGGCAGACAGAAATTATAGTAATAGGGATGCGTTGCCTTTTGTCGATATGCTTTTAATTCACTTGTGGGGAATTTGTAAAATATTTTTGAGGAGGAGCCTTACTGCATTTTTTTATTTAAAATAGTGACTCATCTCTTTAGGAAATATTGAGTTGCTCATCAAACCTAGCAATTTTAAGGATAATACAACAGAGTACCAGGTGCATTGTAACGTTTTTTTTTGCTTTCCGCTCTTCCAAAGAAATTGTGAATTGAAGACGGTCGGGGAGAGGGTCATCGTACACAAACGGTTACATATTTTCAGTATAGCTTTTGGTATGTTGGTTGGGTTCATGTGATTGATGTGCTGATGACGACAATGAGAACGAAGCAGAGAGATCAAATAAATAAATGTTGATATGCTTTCCATTGTATTATAATTTTTATATGCATTACTCTCTGATGACGAATGGAGAACCAAGAAAACTTCACAAAAACACTGTGACCTGAGTTGTGAAACGTTTTCATTGTAGCTTACAATCCCGACCACCGTTCAACCAACAGCTTACTCATAATATCATCACTCTTGTGCTATCACAGAGAGTCATCAAACGCATATTTGTTAATAGACACGTTCGCTCATCTTCATTATCATCTTCTCGTCTACCTACTTGTTTGTCTCATATCCTTCTCGTATCGTGGTCATCGAATAAAAATGAGTCAATTTCAAAGGAAATTATGATTATCAACGTGATTACCACATTATCATCAACATCATCCCGATTATCAACATCATCATCATCAAAATGAATTGAATTGTTGCAAATTTCTGATTTATTTATTATACACGATGAAATGTTGTAAAGTTATGAAAATCAATTCATTTTTGAAAAAAAAGATGCAAGAATTCCGTTCCTTAAATTTTCCTCCAACATTATGAGCATGGTAAATATATTCAGGTAAGTATAAAATTAGGCATAAGTACATAATAACGCAAAAATGTAATAATATCGATTTCACATTTTTTTAAAAAGATAATAATACAACTGACAGGATTCCTCTCCTCATTATCATCTTCTTGCCAGATCCTCATTCCTTTTTTCCTCGTTCTTAGAGAGAATGTAAATTACTCAATTAACCGAAGATGACCGAGCTAATTTTTTAAAAAGGGTTCCTCTCTCTCTCTCCCTTTCGTTTCACTGCAGAGAAAGTTTAAATAGCTTTTGCAGAATTAGTATTAAAAGAACGGTAATGTGGATGCTGGGAATGATGACACAATACAAAGTTAATATAGATTGCAACGGAAAGAAGAATGGGAAAATATCTGTTTTGGCTGTTGTTATTATTATTCTACGGTATCGACATTTGAGTCACGACAGTTTGAAATCAGAGCAAAAATTACCTCACGACTTCTCATTAAAAATGTGTGTACATGCTTTCTTGACCTGGTTCCTCGGTCTTTGCCAACAAATAGTTTAATGTATTGGATTTTTTTTGAAAGTTTTGATTTTTCTCCGCAATGCTTAATACACAAACTATATATTGTCTGTATAGATGTTGTTATGAATGAAGACCTATTACCTATACCTATACATTTATGCTGTTGTGATGTATTGTTTTCTAGTGTTTTGTTGTGGTACAGTAATTTATTGGTTATTTATTACTTCTCAGCAATATCATCCTGAAAACTGTAACGAAAAGCGAGACTTAGCACAAGTTCAACTAAATCATCCATTTTCTTTGACGAAACAAAAGTTTTGAAAAATTCAATCTTTGTCTTAAAGTTCAAAAGTGTCAAAATAAAACAAATATGCAATAGGTTGGGCTAGAAAGGACAACAACATTTTGAGGGTGTGAATGATTGGATTATGAAGGAGAGAGAGCGCGTAACTAAAGTAATATTAAAAATAATAGTGGTAAAAAGCAGGAAACAATAATAATGTTTTAATGCAAATTATAAGCAGTAAATTTCCCGTTGGCAGTGCCGTATATTGCACATATATAGGCTTGTCATTCATTTAATTTAACAAAATGCCTTATTTTCCCCCTTCCTTCACTTCTAATTCAGTACGATCCCGTTCAAGGAAACAATTCACCATCATCATCAATCAATACACAGGGAATAGTAAGCTAAGAAGGTATACAAAAATGGCAAAAATGGAGGGAAAAAAATACAGTTAAGAAGAGATGAGGTGTTTTTTTAAAAGTGAGTGATGATATTTTGTGCATCTAATGTTTCCTCTTTCCGAACAACCCAACTGGATTATCTGCACATTATTCCTCCTAAGCTGCCAGTGGCAAGCACGCTTCCACAATCCTTACATACTCAACTCAACATGAAACCGAAAAAAATGCACTGCTCCTAGTCGACTACCGTTTCCCGGTACCATAACAACTTTGTACTGTGATGGTGCGGATGATGATGATCATGACAATGATGTGATGTTGATGGAATAACTAAAGTGAAAAGTTACTTTTTTTCTATTCCTACAATAACAAACTCGTCGATCCACAACAAAAACATATACTTTATTTTTTTGTCAGTGGAAGGAAGCGTGAATGCAGGCAGAAAAATAAGCACGAACAAAGTAAAATAATACCTGAAACTGGTGGAATAAAGTGAGGGAGTGTTGTTGATATTGCCTGTCCTACAGAATTTCAATACAATGAAGAGATGCAAGTTATGTTATTACTATTGTATGGAAGAGGAGAAAGGTGGCAGTGGAATGAAGAGAGGAAAAGTGTCTCTTCAGAGGGAGAAAAAAAAGTAGCAGCTGAAGGAAAACGTGGTAGTGATGAAGATGATGATGATGGTGACACAGCGACAAGACAAGTCACTTTAGAGATGTTTACTTATTTTCCCGTTTCTTCAGTGCAACAGCGACACTCTCACTCGCGTATGAGCAGAGAGAAATGTATCAATGGCAACCACAACTCCCTTCTCACTTTTATGCCTGAGATGATGATGATAATGATTATGTTTTCCAGCTTCACCAGCTTTTACCTGGATGGATAAATTTTTACTTTAGCAAAGGGAGTCAAGCACACAATAAGAGATAGTAGAAGTGTAAGTAAAGTGGATGGTGTGGATGAAGTTGAGGGGTGAAGGGAGGCTGTTTTAGGGAAAACTAGGAATGGTATTATTACGACATCGCATCCAAAGTATGAGTATTGTGCTGTGCCATGTTATTTTTGTATGGTTGCTAGGTGTCAGCCAGTCAACGAAAAAACGCATCTTTTCCTTTCTTTATGCCTTGTATACTTCACAAGTTTAGCACTTGGACAAGAAAGCTAATAGCAGGTTGACGGTGAAAAGTTTATTTTTCTTTTGGAGAAAATAGCAACGTACATCCAATATAAACACGACTTGGTTGTTTTTAAAATAAACTACTTGGTAAGCAAGCAAGCAGTTTTGTACAAAAGCGGTGGAAATGTTGAGCTCTCAATATCCTGGTACCTGGTTTCTGGGTCTGACAATCAGTCTTTTCAACCGCCGACTACTACTATATGCCACTGACTAATAAAATAAATATGCACTGTATGTGTGAATAAAGTCATTTTATTTTCAGAATAACTACTTAACATTTCTAAATGACTCAATTTGACTTGGCGTCCATCAAGTTATTTTTATTGTTCAATTGTTAGCTTCAGCCTCCATCCCACCTCAATAATTTATTTGTTTAATGGCTCAGATGCCATGTTGTATATAAAATAAAGTATTTATTTGATAGGTTCTCAAGTACCTACGACATTCTATGCAAATAGGATTGCTAGATTGTTGTTGCTTTGACGATGATGCATCATCATCTTCCATTATATTGTGTACATTTTTTTTGCCGATGCACAGGTACTTCTTGCTTAAAAATATTTTACAATGAAATAAATATGTTCCGACTTGTCACATGTCATGATAATCGCATCATCGTCATCTCATTCTATTTTTATCGTTTCCCCTTCAATTCGCTTTTTATAATAAAGTACCTTTCATTACTTCTTCTGTGCCAGAAAGAAAAAGTACACTTTGAAAAGGTACAAATGTCACAAGAAGACACTAAATGCGCGCGTATAAAAAGCGAGATAATATTTTTAGTGTGATGCGCTTGCAAGCATTGTAAGGCATGAAAAAGCAGACATGAACTGATTTACTAAGAATAATTCTTCGTTACTCACGTTGTAGATGATGTATTTCTCTGCATCTTCCTCCTTCGTCCCAGGTGCGTACACAGGACAAATGATGTTAACTTGATCGTATGGTAGATTATCCCGATTCACATCAATTATGTGATCTGTATTGTCTATTCGGAATCTGTAACAAAGAACAAAATAAAGACCATTAAAGCACTTTGCCATTACTAGCATTTTAGTTTTAGAAATCTTAAATAGAATCGTTTTTTTTTGCTTTGGATTTATTATTATTGTTTCTTATTTTAAATGGATGCATTCAACATGAACATGATGATCTATTTTTCTGTAAATCACGCTGTCTCAAGAATCACTTTTTGTAATGTCATAAAGTGTATGGAAAGTCGTGACGGTGAATAGAGATTATTGTCTTGAGAACTTAATACGATAAAAAATTGTGATGTAATGAGAAGGCTGAGTAAAGAAGATAACGTGGAACGACAACATCAGTGCAATTTAAAAACTTTAAAAATAAAATCTCATTTGGATGTCATAGTCAAAGTCAAGTTGAGTTCGGGTTGACACCTGACATGACTCAATCCTTTCCACGAGAAATAGCATCCCAGCAGGCGAATAATACTTACTGATGACCATCTCACAAGGAGATGATAAGTCTCTGTGAAATTTCTGTGTATTACTCTACCTAAGTATCAGAAAGTTATTGGAATGAACATTGGAATGTTTCCACCGGCGGGGGTGGCTTGTCATTGGTATTATTTTTTGCTATATTTTTTTCATTCTTGTCGTGCCATCTCGTCACCCGAGGAGCATCAAATCGTCGTCTATCTTTCTTGAGACCTGCTGAAAATGAGTTGCTCTCTTGAAACATTTTAAAAGTCTGTATATCGGTATCAAGTAGCATACAACTTGACTTGTCATCGTTGTCATCGTTTTAATTGACGGTGAAGCGTTTTCTTTGCAAGTTGATTTTTTTGATAAAAAAACGTTCATTCTAAAAATGATTACGATGACAATCGCACAGTGAATGACTAGGCAAAATCATGCATATTATCATCGTCAACTTCCTATCGCATCGTTTCGCCTTTGGGGAAAGTTACCAGTCTTGTTGTCGTCATTGTCACATGTCACATAAACAATGCTGATGAATGAATTCCTTTTGCGGCCCGGTTAGCTGGTGACAAGAGACCAAACCGCTCAACTCTACTGAAATGTAGATATAGCAGAGGAATGTATTATTCCAAGTTCCGATTAGCTAAGCATAAAGCACATGGCAGTATAAAACATTATCATAATCAACAACAACAACTGATGATGATCGTGATGGATGACAACGGTAAGGAAATTATGTCAACTGACATGACAATTATCATCATCCTCTTGTCACATTCAATTCTGTCCGCATACCAGCGTACCTTAACTCCCCGGTGTACAAAAAATGACAAGAGTCAGGTCAATGGGTGATGTGACGGGTGAATGATGTTGAGAACTGATAATATGATTACCATATAATGCGTGCAGGTATGTATGTATCTACATTTTTGCTTACACATCCTGTGTCCATCATCTACTGTGGTATATCATTTATACCTATGCGAATGTGCAAATATGCAAGGAGAGTGGTAGCCATGATAAAAAAATGCAGTCCATTTTCATTATGTATTATCATTATCGTGATCAAGTTCAGTAGCCACCTTTAGGTTGAAAACGGTGGTCAGAAGAGCTAAGATTTTTGTTAAGAAGGGAAGCACAAAATAGCTAATTTATGTGGCAGGTCAAAATGTAATACGCTTGTTACAAGACCTGTGTGGCGGTTGCTGTAGTGGTGGTGGTTGTGGGAATGGCAAACTCATAAAATAAAATAAAAAAATAAAAATTCCAGTGAAAACCGAACAGAAAAATTACATTTTGTACTGGGAACGTCATATATTTTTTTTCTGAAAATGCTAATGTTACCAAACACATTTGTGTGCTTGTGTGTGTGTGCAGATAAAATAATATGGCTTCTCCCTCTGACTTTCAGTTCTGCTGGCTGCTGCTATATTATGTTACCATTATACCTATGTCATGTTTACTCGGCTTCATTCTTGTTGGTTGGTACCTGTCAGCCCGAGAGAACATAGATATTTGTGAGCGTGGACAAGCAAAAAGAAGAAGAAAAAACAAATGGCAAGAGAGCAACATCAGCAGCATGCATGAAAGCCTTGAAGGGATTTTTGCAAACTTGTTTAATCCTTTTTCATTTTTTACACGTAAATTTAAATAAATATGTTAGATTACTGTGTGTGTGTGCATGCGCATCTATGTACAATAATGGATATTAAGGTAGACGACAACTTCTGCTCCTGCTATACAATCTATAAAACTCTCGGTCGGTTTTATTTTCCTCCTCGTCGTAATCATCAGCATCATCATCATATCCATGTGATATTATCGCTACTATCACCACAGGCCAGACTAGTGTAGGCTTGCATTTTTTTGGTCGTCGTCGCTGCTGCTGTTGTTGCACTGGCATACTCACTACTTGTCTCGACGACGACTCAAGTCAAGTCAAAAGGAAAAAGAGAAGAAGACAGATGCATGCATATCAACTATTTTGCCATGAATGGGTATATCAAGAACAGCACTCGAGAGAGAAAGAAGTAGAAAAATCTCTACTGACCAGGCTTTTTTGGCTGGGCTCTGTTGACTGATGTTGTTTTCTGTGCAAAATAATAATAATAAAATAAAAATGCAAAGGAGGAGATGGAGAAGAAGAGCCTTCAAGACATAATATATCTGGTGTGCTGTTGAGCTGAGCTGAGCATTTTGAGAAATACACGCCCCAACATCAAGTGCCTCATCTCAAGATGACGACGATCATGATGAGAACGATTATTATTATGCGATGATGACGAAGATGATCCTTTCTTTTTCCCTTCCTCCACACTATTTTATGCAGATATTTCCTTAGGGACACAAAAATACTGCCGGAGAGAGAAAAGTCAAAAGTAAAAAAAAATATACAGCTAAATACCAACCTGCTCACAAATAAAATCTTGATGATGATGATCAACCAAGTGTAATATCATGTGCAAAAAAGTAATAATAACGTAACATCAATGGCAATAACAATAACAACAATATTGCATATTATCATCATCCTCCTCGTCACCATCATCATTAACTCGGTAGAGGAGTGTGGTTGGTTAGTTGGTTTGGTAGTTATTTTTCTGTGTGAGTAAACACATATCTAAAGCATGAGTAAGTAAGTCCAGGCCATAAATGCAACTTATTGTGATGATGATTATGGTGACTTGGGATTCTAGACCCGCCTCAACACTACACGATGCTGATGATACATGTATCAAAAAAGTTATACAACTGCTTAATGCATGAGTGTGTTCTGCCGTACATTTTTGGCGATGGGAAAGTTTCAACAGTGAACACTTTTTTATAATATGTTCTTTATAAAGGATCAGGGCAAGTCAACTTGGCTACATAATTTATTACCGGCATTTCCTCAGCAAACAGAAAAAAAACTGACAAAATGAGTGAGTGGCCAAGTACAAGAATGAGTGTTGGTTTTAAACGGTTAGCTCATTTCATTGGCAGAAAGAGCAGCAGTTAAAAAGACTCTTAGCTTTAAAACTAAAGGACACTTGTTTACGTGAATATTTATGACACACAATCAGCATCATTGAATGGCTGCAAAAGTATGTATGCAAAATGAAATGGTACAAGAAGAGAATGAAAACTGGTGGTAAGCAGCCAGTGTGTAGAGCAACATGCTACCGCAGTTCGCATTTTTTGACACTACTACCATCACCACATAAAAAAACAAGAATAATTTTGTTTTTAGTTAATACTATTTATTTTTTAGTACCTAGTATTTTTATTGCTTAAAGGAATATTCATAAGAAAGGAGGAACTGACCATGATAATGATTGGCCATTCAAAAGAACCAGAGCAGCTGTTAACAATCATCATAAAAATAAGTAGTAATAATCATAAGGGGAACGAGCAATCGTAAAATATCTGTCTATTAAAACCAACTTGTATAACGTAATTTCCTTTCCATACGTTGTCTAAAGCATCATCTAGTCCGCCCACTCAATCATCATTTTTTGCATCTTTGTGTCAAATGCGGGTACCTTCCAAAAATGATATTTTTACAATCGGAAAAATGCAGTAGTTGTCTTGCTTTTTTATGCATGATGAAGCTGATCTTCATTATCATCAGCGTTGCACTAGTGATCATCATCATCATTCTCTGATCAGTAATCATTTTCACACTGGTAATGGTCATGTTGAAGAGTTTAATCAGGATTATGATGATCGTGTAGTATACAGCGATCAAGCATTACATGTAAAATAATCCGGCCGACGGTATAAAATAAATCCATGGATGGATGGGCGGTGTTCTCATATCATCGTCATCATCTTTCTCCTTCATCAGAAATCACGGATATTTTTTCTCTCGGACTCTCGGAGAAACATATTCACATTGTACATGTACACAAATTTGTATTTGTGTTATTTGTGTAAAATTTACTTGTTGTGTGTGTGTGCGGCTTCATTATATCATTTTCCTATGACGATCTTGATGATTACTTGATCACCTGCATTTTTTCTTCTCTCTCGGACAAGACGAGAGGAATGATTAGAAGTGAAAATGATGCTGATAATGATACAAAGTGGTATATATGTTAGCTATTACACTATACTCATATTATTTACAGTAAAATACTGTGTGTGTGTGAATGAGTATATTATAGTGTTCAGTCTGGTAGACATTATGGGAAGACGACTGACGCCAAGGGCAGGCTTTTCAAAAACTTAAGAAGATGAGCATAGATACAGTAAGAGAGGGAGAGGGCGAGGCAGTCTGGTGTGGTGGTGTTTTTGTGGCGAGCAAAAAAATATGTATGTAAATATAATAGAGAAGTTGCTTATATAGAGTCCAATATACATATATGCGTATTTTGTATGCATGTATTTTTTTAAATCTCCACTAACAAGTCAGTTGTAAGTTCAAGTAAAACAAGTGAATATGGTTCGATGAAGTGGTGCTTTACCGACCAGTGCAATTTTCCGTCTTGTGTGCATCAGAATATTATTATGATACTCTCTCTCGTCTTACTTTTTTACCTATGATTATTATGCAATAATAAGTTACTCGAGGTTGTTAATGTTGTGTCCCTTCGTTCGTTCTATTCTCATCATCTTCTTTTCTTCATTTACACTTTGGCCTAGCACCATCATCCTCCAACACCATTCAATTCTCTTATTTTATCTTGATTCTCCATCTATTTCTTCTTCTTGATTCTTCATCTACACACTCAAGAAACACTCTTGATTTATGACAGGACAGGGTGCATTACTCAAATCTTCTTGACTATCTCTCTCTCACTCTTTCTTTCTCACTAATTCGTTCAAACTTCTCATATCATCACCATTTTTTGAATCTATATTCTTATTCCTTCTAAGTATCCATCCTTCCAATGAAGTGCGATGCTGCTGCATTTTATACACACGAATATTAAATTTATTCTTGTTTCTTTTTTAAACAATAAATAATCAGATTAGGCATGCCATCCCAAGAATCTCTCTCTCTCTTACTGTCCCTCGCACATCCTATAGAAAATCTGACCACAATCATACAACCAAAGCGTCAAGAGATCCGTAAATAATTGAAAAAGCCGCAAGTTTGCTTTTTCATCTCATTGAATGAATTATTACTCAAAAATAGCTTGCCAATATTTATTCCTGTTTCATAACAAAAAATTTTCAGTAATCCCAGCCTTATTTTATATGTGATAATGAATCCCAAGAATAGTAATACTTTACTCAACAAGAATGAATGTCAACCGCTATCAAACATTTTCATCTTGGCCAAATGCTGTGTATCTTATTTCCTTTCCAATTATTATAATTACTACCACGGAATCAAACGCCTCAAAAAATAGATTCCTCGAAGACATAATTTTTTATCATTGTCTTGGCTAAGAAAGAGGAGAACCTCGTCATCATCATCGCCACGACAATGACGACGAGAGGGGATAAAGAAAGAAGATAACGTGATGTTGGTATTACACCTTGTAGAAAAACGGGATGGATGAAGAATACGTATTACATTGTAAAATGCATCATTATTATTATTATATGTGTATTTTGGATCCCTTAAGGCAGTTGACAATTAGCACCTCCCATGCAATGTTATGCATAATAAAATTAAGGAATAGCAGCGCAACACAATTGCATAACGATGCAACTGCGCCAATGTACGATAGAAGATTCTGATAAAATAGCATTGTGAGTCATCTTATTGTCGTATCATTTCCTCTTCTTGAATGGTTGCATGAATGCCACCTGACATTGTCCTCTTTCAACCAAATACCCAGCAGCATTGCAGAAGAGCGAGTCATCGTCACTTGTCAAGTACTTTTACTATGAAAAGGACCGCAAAAATGGTAAACTGTACCCTCTTCAATATTAACTAGTGGGGAAGATCCACCATGAGAAGTAGCTTGTCCTTGCATTATTAATTTTATAGGTCTGTGATAAGATGATGTATCCTCCAATAATTATATTTTTCGGTGACTGTAATCATCATCATCCTTCTTAATAATAAAGCCTCGTCAACAAAGATGTATATATTTTCAATGTAACACTACTAATTTTCAATCGATGAGGATGGGGGGCTGGGAACATTTGAGAATGCCATGCTAATAATTGTCCATTGTTTTCTCTTATTCGTGGCTATACCAAAAGCCTTAGTAGAACGGATGAATCCAATCAAGAAACCTTGCAAAACAATACACAGTGATCCTTTTGTCTATCCATCTCCCTATTTGAAAATGACTATGTACATGTATGATGATTGCCTTACTAATAATAATGAGCGTATTATTCTCCACTTCTATTTAACCAACGATGAACAAAGTTTTTGATTGGAATTTTATATATCAGTGCAAAATCCCAAGAGTGAGTTCCCTTGTTCCATCACTACACATGTATTAATAATTTGTTAGCAAATAGCAAAGTCATGATTACCATAGGTAGATATATTATTGTACTGCTATCCTTTTGAATTATTATTGAACTAAATTGGTCAGCAGAAAAGGTGAAATGTGACTCTATCTGCGAATGTAAAAAAAATGATGAAGATGTTGAAAGAACTAAATACTAGCGTTAAGTACAAAAGTTATGTAGAAATGCTTCCACAATACAAATAAATAAATAAATACGAATGTCAGTGCGTGGTGATGATGATGACAGTTGGTTTGGATTGGATGCTGATGATGATGCAATATAGCAGGTAATAATATGATCGTGTAAAGTGGTCTGCGCTCAACGATGACGATTCTTGTGACGATAAGAAAAGGCTCATCTGTCTCTCCTCTGCTTGCTCTCAAGAAAAAGGACACGACGACACAGAGAACAACGACATTTTTCCGATGATGATTATTCCTCCCTATTGTGCTGTACTCGTGATTGCAACGACGACGATGATCCACTGCTGCACTGATTGTGATTGCTTTAGGCTGTCACTTGTGTTGTGTTGTGGAGGAGTAATAAATATCTGAATTGTTTTATGGATGAAGCATATTTTCTAGATTATTATGTCCTTTATGATGATGGTTACAGTTAAAAATAAAACAACGGCTGAGAACATAATATTTTTTTAAAAGAAGAGTTATAAAAATGCATATAAACTCATATTGTAAATAAATAAACGCGATGATGCTCTTGTTGGTTGGTAATATATAGACCAGCATTCTCATTTTTCTGAACAAAGGAGATTATCATTATATTTCGTCAAATTGTTGGTGTGTATGTGAAAAAGAGAACACCGCAACGTAACCATATCATTGATTCTTTTGACGATGAAGAAGATGATTTACTACGGTAGTGGACTTAGGCATACTAGTAATGGCAGTGGTTGGGGTGATGGTGATGGAAAGGAGCATTTTAAAGATTTTATTGCTTTTCTGTTATCAAAATGCAGCTGAGGGCTGACAGAGAGCTCTCTGAGAAGCGACCCTTTATCCTTCTTCTTCGTTTCTTGTCTTTGTCGTTTTGAGTTGTTTTTCTTTTTGGACTGGCGCTGCGCTCTCAAGCGCACATGCATCCTATCTATTTAGGTAAGTAGATAGGAAGACTATGGATAAATACATAAAATATTTTACGA
Organism: Coecobrya sp. COE2; assembly: GCA_027743765.1. Classification (NCBI taxonomy): domain Eukaryota; kingdom Metazoa; phylum Arthropoda; class Collembola; order Entomobryomorpha; family Entomobryidae; genus Coecobrya; species Coecobrya sp. COE2. The sequence continues at coordinate 36,019 of JAHZMV010003814.1, read as the reverse complement.
ATTTTATGCCGATACTAAGCTGCTGCTGGGTCACAATTTCTCTTCATGTCTTGCTCACGATGGGTGACCCAAAAAAGTAAAATAATACACTTGATGAAGAAGACAAGGCGCAACAACGACATTATTTTTTCCGTTGTCATCGTCCTCGTTGTATATTATGATGATGTGAACCAATGAAGCAAGAACTGATCACTATCAGGCTCACTGATCACTTTGCAACAAGGCAGAAAAAAAGTGAAGTGAGAGATTACACAATGACCAATACTTACTTAATGGAAAGTAAAAATTAACGACGAAGGAAGAATAAGCCTTAGGGAATCATATTGCTCCAAAAGAGCGGATGACATTTATGCAAGATGGGATGCAGCTAATTATGGAAAAAGTGATAAGTAAGTGAAGCGGTTTTTGTTGGAAATTCTTTGGAAACAATGTTGAAAGACTTTGGCGATGATGGTAACCCAAGGGAATCATGTGTAATTTTCAACTGGCTATATCCCAACCAAAACCTGTCCATTTTCATTTTTGTGACTAGTCATGCGTTTCCACAAACGGCGATGCATGGTAGTAAGGATGCTGATGATGATCATCATTCCTTTTGGCTCAGCTCTCCTCATAGCCTCTAATCTAATTTATGGACCTGACCACATAAAAAGGCCTCAGTGTATTTATTATCACAAGTGAAAGGGTTAAGTGAAGAGTTCAGCTGCCTGTCTGTAAGCCAACTTGTATCAGCCTCAGGATTCTCACTGGGTCGGCAGGTCGTTTTTCTTTCTCTCGTATCGTCTTACGCAGTGGTACTAGTAGTAAACTTACAAGTAAACCAGGCAAATATGTGGTGTCCATCTTCTGTTCCTTCTTTGACTCAATTATCATTCCACAATGACTTCTAACAAGACAACTCGCCACTACTATTACCGGCATATATAACATACATGCCTGCTATAACCATGTAATATGTTCCTATGCAGTCTCATAATCCCCTCATCAGCAATAAAACATCACCACCACACACTACCATCATTTCATTCATTTCGTTTGCAGAAGAAATACAACGCAGACCAATCAAAATTGACACTGAATAATAACATTGGGTACAATTCCACGAAGTATCGGAATAGAGCAGACAAGCAGAAAATGAATAAATTATGTTCCTATTACATGTACATATAAGTATTCAACATCGACTCATCTATATATCTAGCAAGACAAGGTCCATCCATTATTACAAAAAATAAATATATTATCTGTATGGTGATAACAATACAATCAATTTCTTGAGTGTGATTTAAGCGGTTCTGATTAGCTGGCATAAAAAATAAAAGGATCTGACTGAACAAGATTTTTTTTCGTAAAAAGACGAGAGGAATATAAGCATCTATATCGCTTATATAAGTAGATATACTTATTTACTTTTCCTTTTTGATTTGCTTAAAAACGAAATGATATAAATCCTTCCAGTTTTAGAACACAATCTCTATAATATTTTTTTTCATATGTATTTTTACTACTCAAGTCAAATTCATCGAATCATTATCATCACCACCACCACAATCACATTCATGAGCTGGTCATTTCTCACACGTTTTCTTTAAAGCTAAAGCTATTTTCTTTTAAGTTTTTTTCTTGTTTGCATATTTGTTCCCTTCCCTAGTTTATTGCACACATTTTATGAATTCCTTTTTCTCATGGAATGAAATGGAAAATATGATGCAAGCTGATTTGACGACTTGTTAATTGAAGCGGTATGCTGACAGTTGGCAATGCATGCCAACTTGAAACTCCCTTAATAAAAAGCAGCCAATAACTTTTTCCCTAGTTAATATGATACTATGCAGTAATAGCAGGAACAGACGAATGATGGGACGTTAGATACATAAAAAAGTATACATTCCACACCACACTACACACTATATTAAATTCTTACTTTATTAGTAAACCCTTTTATCAGTCGGCTATTTCGGTCATACGTTCTGTAAAAAACTGAAAAGCCGACAAAAACGGGCCATCCGCATTTTTATGCAAGACGAATTGAAAAAATACTCAATTTTTTCGAGAGAAATGATATTCATTTCTACTTTTTGAACTTTTCATGGGGATTATTGTATCACAAAGCGTGCCGTTGTATGGCGGCCAATCCACAACAAAAATATCTTGCCAGAGTGAGTGAATCAAGGAGCGCGGATATACTAACGATAGAAAAGAGGCCTGACCACTTGGAGATATTTTTTGACGCTGCTGTTGTTGGCGATGATGATGATGATGAGGTGTTAACAGGAGCACACCTGTTGCTCCCGTTGATTGCGATTACATACACTGTAGTATTAAGATTTTCCGTGTGTGTGTATATTATACGTACGTAAAAGTTAAAGAAGCATCACTAATTTTAATGATTCGTTAGATATGAGCAAAATGATGGTAAAGCGAGAGTGAGTCAATAAATATGAGCACATGTTCGTCGGTACCATCTTTTGTCACATAATTAACCCTTCCAAAAATAGCATCCTATATGGTCCTGACTCACATCATGATAATAATCACCGGTGATAATGAGTACCTGAATAACAGGATATTTACTGATTTGAACAGAGTTCCGTACATGTATACAGAAAAGGTGACTCAGTTGTACTGTAAGAGACCCCTTTCATAATTAATTAAAGGTGATGAACCATAATTCCTGGAGAGGGATGCATCAACAAAGTTTAACACCCGCACATACTAAAGAGTGCCAAAGGAGCTGGCTTCACATCACTTGTCATATTGTCATGAGATTACTTATGTGTGCAGCGTCATCATCACGAAATGCTAACATTATTTTTTTCTAAACAATAATATTCTTGACATTGAACATTTAAAATATTCTTTTGACGATGGTGGGGGTGTTGATGATGAAACTAAACGGTGAAATAAAGGGGTGTTGTCTTTGTCCTTCGTGCAGCAGCACATCATCTACCATAAATGGAATCGAATAAGAAGAAGCAGTACAAAAGACAAAGCAGGAAAAAAGAAATTTGAGATGAAAAGACAGGTAAAAATGAATAGGTTAAAAAAGGGTTGTGAACGTTATTATTAAGTTCTTATTATTATTAAAACTACACGTACGTACTAGTACGTATGTAAGTAAGTAGGTACGCAACAGTTGGCTACCACCGTTTTCATGAGTACGCAACACACACCATATCATCATTATCAACATCTCACCATTCTAGAAAAAAGCGTGAAATTGTGGATTTTTTCACACCTTGTCGACTTAAATGCGTCTTCTCAAGTTATCGTCATTTCTTTCCATTCTAGATAAAAAAAATACCTATATAAGATAGCAGACCATGTCGAGTCATTTAACTTTAACCCTTTCCTCCTCCATCAAATACCTGCTACATGGACAATTCATAAAGGAATTGAACTTACTGGTAAATTTCATTCATCCTTTTTTATTTATAGTAGTAAAATAAAAGTAAATGTGAGAAATGTTTTGGATGTAATGAGTATGATCGTGCAACTTCTTTTTTCAAACAAAACATCCAACTTTACTTGTATCAGTTTTATTTTATCTTGTGAATTATATAAGCAAAATTACAAGAAGGAATAGGGAGCATTTATCAATTGTGTAATTTCTGCTTTTATTTAAAATGCACATTTGTTGTGTCATCCTCATCGTCGTGATGTAACACGAAGTAGTAACTATTCTTCTTTTATATGATTTTTTTTCTGCCACAGAGAAAGGAGTAGTAATGCTTTTTATAAAAATGTTGGCGTTGGTGCTTCTGCATTCCCACTTGTTGTATGCTACAATGCAACCCCCAACAATTAGAATCCTTGTGGGGAATGCTGAAACAAAGGGAAGACATGTTGTTTTTTCCCAGTGTCTTTTGTTTTTTCTTCAATTGTTTTGATGAGATCATGGGGATGCATGTTCAGACTTGCATGCATGTTCTCATCTCATGGAAGCTTTTTTTATAGAAAACACGTTGTTGTTTTCTGTCTTTTTGTTTCTTGTTTTCTCTACTATTCCAAAAAGTCATTTCCTGCAGGTTGTGCACAGGTAAGAGGGCCCTTGCGCTTTTATTATTTCGGTATGCTTTTGTAGTCTCTTCGTTGGAAACGATTGAAAAGCTTTTTGTCTCCCTGTCGTCGTCGTTGTCGTCGTCCTGCAAGTCACCCTTGTCACCAACATGCGACAGCACCAGAAACAGCGACATGAAATAGAATGGGCTGTGAGTTAAAATTTTTCAGTAGATTTTCTGAGAAAACAACGAATGAAATTTTCTATTTGGGATTTTCAATCGGGATCCAATCCAAATGGAATGTTAAATGGCTTTAAAAAGATTCATTGATATTCATGACAAATTTAGCAAATAAATTCTAATCTTGTTATTCGACTTCACTGAATACTGAATTGGATTTAATTTCCTTGTTGAAGCTCTAATCAATCAATCAATCAATTTTTAAGGGATGCCTGCTGAATTGAAATGATTGTTTTAAGTTTGAGTAGGAAGAGACGGTCGAAAATGTACATGTATGGTTTGTGGGAAGGTAAGGATTATACCAAATCCAGTCTATACACTCTTGTATCGATGAATCATCATTTTTCCAAGAGAAATGCCATATGGCCCGATATTACTACATCCATTTTTATGAAAACGGATGAGGATGCTCCTCATCTTGTCCTATTTTTATCTTGTTTTTGATAGAAAAGAAAAACAAGTGAGTCAGTGATGTAGGCCATCATGCTATGAGAATGAATGACGAGAAGGATGTCAAAAACACATTTAATGCTCATGTCCTTTTCATTGTAAAGCACATAACATTTATATTGCGTAGGCGTAAATAATTACTTTTGACCAGAAAAAAACACACATGGAGTTTATTCATCCATCCCACTCTATAAATTCGTTCCGCTTTTATTTTTTTCTCGCAATCATTGCAACCCCCTGCAAACCTGCTATCCAATCGTAACCCTTTATATTTCTCCAGAAGGAAACTTACCCGGAAAGCATTATCGTAAACAGAAGCTGCCAACTTGGAGCCGAACGCGCGAAAAAAATAAGTATATTTAGGAAAAAGTCTTTGATGATAATGGACTTCCATCAATCAACCAGCCAAACTATATGTACCTACATTTAAAACGAGCGTCGTTTGGACTTTTATTACTGTCGGACCACTATCACCACCACTACCAAAAGATGAAAGCATTTTGAGCTAACCATCAGAAAAAAATTATGACAGCGCTCACTTTTCATTTTCTTTCTTCATGTCAAATCCAACTGGCTATGTCTCTGTTGGAGTAGCAATCATCCACATCATATTATTATGCTTTTTGCACAAAAAGCGTTTTTCCCCTGCTGCATTCATATATGCTACTTCCTTTTCCCTTTTACTTCTTACATAATAATATAATCTCAAGTTTCCACCTGGATTCCCACTTTTGGATAGATTATTTCCCCTTTTTCATCATCTTATTTACTTTTTTCTTCTTTCTCCATTGTCATCGCGCATACCATGCACCACTGCATCTTTCAATCAGATTTACGTCCATCCAAGTTATTCACAAACAAAAAAATGCCACCTATACCAACCTTTTTTCCTATCCAACAAACAGCTTTTACATATAATGTGTCATCCGAATCCTCATCTTCTCCGCTTCATACCAAAAGGAAAAAATGTCAAATATTTTTCTCCTTCTTTCCGAGAATAAAAGGATTCTTTTTTTAAGTATGTTTCTTCTTTATTCCAGTTTCCACCATATTTAATGGGAAACATATAAGATTCCAAGATGGAGATAATCTACTTATATATTACATTAGCATTTATAATCAGGACAACAAAGGGAAATAGGAGTAAATAAGCTCATCTCTCTCCCTATGTATTCCTCAACTAGCTAACTATTAAATCTACCGTCAGCAGCAGTGTGGTGAACTATGGCTAAACAGCGGAAAGAACAAAACAGATTGGAGCTCATGTTTTCTTTCCTGTTGTCTGCCCTTTTTTTAATATCCATTCATCCCCAGCCACCAACCACCGACAAACGTAGACTTGATGATGAACGTCATGATCATGATTATGATAACATAATGGTATCACCACCACCACCACTGCCGACTTAACTGAAACAATACATCACCACAGCCTTCACATCTCCCTTTTCTCTTTAATGGACACAGTATGAAGCCTTTTACTTTTATCTTTTTCTTCGTCAGATCAGTTGGATGATCCAACAGCCGACCACATTCTATCCAGGTCGGATCCCCAGCTTTATTTAAATTACTGGAAAATGTTGCGTTTGCTGGACTTAATACCTTTAAAGGTTACATCACGACGATCATCATCATAGAATCACCGTCCCTCTTTGAGTAGTTTAGATGATGCGTTTGTTGGTTCACTCAGGTAACACAAAGACAAAGTCGTATGCTTCCTTACGTAAACTTACTTTAAAGGGAAATGCTCCTGCTAAGATAGTCATCTTGGAATTTCAGAATGTTATTCTATCTTTTACCAACATCAGATTCCACGGTTGACTGAACTATTTTTCTAATAAAAATGTAGCTTTTTTTACTACTCGGTCCTGCTTATGTAGCTCGGAAGAAAGGAAAGGACATTGGGAACGGTTACGCATTAACATAATCCTTTTGTAATATCAAAGGATTTTAAATGTCAACATGTAATATGACATGAATCAGAGGGCCAGGTAGAGCATTAAACTTTAAGCCTAGTTTCAATACAAATCATGTTACAATGTGCATGTAAGTTACAGTGGCCCCTATTTTTTATCTGCTGGACTAACATAAAATATATATAAAGTCAACATTATCACTGTCCTCCTTTCCTTTAATATGTATTGGTAACCCTTTTCTACCCGACATGCATTCTCTGTCAATGCCACTAGACGGATGGTTATATCCTTATATTTACAGTAATTATTGCGTTTAAGGAAGGTAAAAAACAATGCGGCCAATGGCGGTGTTTAAGATGCGATGATACCTATAAGATTCAGTGGGATCCTCCTGAGAATTGAAAATGTGTTTCATGATGTGCCACGGAGAATGGATGAATTTAGGTAAAGCAAGATTCATTGCATGGGAGAATGAAGGAGAGAGAGAGGCAGGGCGTGAGAAAGGTTCTTTGCACATCTTCCACACACCAACAACCACACAGCCATCTCACATCACCCATTATCCATTGACCACCAGCACACAGACAACACAATGAGTGACTGACGAAGACCTGAGGAGAAGGAAGGAACAATAATAATAACAGCAATAATTCTCTCTCCGTCTATGTAGCTCTTTTACCCATGGCTATCCTTTCCCGAAAAGAACCCAAAATCGAACAAGTAAGAACACAGACAGATAAGTAATCCTCTAATAATATTTTTTTTCATTCTTTCCCTTTCTTGGCCTTCCATTGCCATGCCACACAACAACACACGACCACTTGCCTTGATGATGCTTGCATAATCAGTGTGCAGGGAGCATGATGATGATGACGATGGTCATGTCGATAGTTGACCTTTCTATCTCTGCTTGGGTTACGAGAATTATTATTATGCTGTATTAGAAACCCATAAACCGATAAACCTATTCAGAGAAGAATTGGCCACCTTACTTGTGTCTAAATTTTTTTCATATGTTACACACACACAAACTTGATGATGAAGATGATGGTCATGTTGATAATCATGATAATTGGTCATCTCACTGACTGAATGAAAATGTACAAGTGAATCATATACTTTTCATTCTGATCCCACCATCATCATCCAACATGCAGAAAATTTCAACAGGTATTCTTCATGAATATTTTTTTCTCCTAAATACACATACACACATAATATAGCTAGTGGGAGGATAAAAATCATATATTCGTTCTGAAATGTTTCGTTGAATATATTTTTTTCTTATGGGATTCTCAAGTGCATGTTTTTTATATAAAAAAGAGAAAGAAAAGGCTGGATCACCTGTCCGCCTGATAAGTCTTCACCCCAAAAAATGAAAATTACCATTTCGTATGGATTTTAACGCTTATACCCGTTGATGCCTGGTATGATAATCATCGTCATCATATCATATCATAAGAAAGTGAAATAGTTAATGTATACACACATGTATTGCACACACACAGCCCCTACAAGAAAATTTTTATGCTCTTCACCATCATGAGTAACCACCATTATACCACCACCACCGCACTAAACATGATTGGACGTTTCCTCGGTTGAGGTAATGGTAATAATAATAGTAATCGTAGTTTTTAGTGTAATCATCATATCCCTTCTTCTCTCGCTGATCATGATCACCCAACCCACCTTTTTTACCTTCAGTCCGTCCAACAGATCATCATCAGTTTCATCAGTTGTTTTTTTATTCTTTATAGAAATTCAATGTGAAAAAAGGCTCATCCAACCTCTTTAGCTTCAAGTAAAAATCACAACCAACCCCCATCATGCATACTAAATTATAATATACACTTTTATGGGATTTATAGGGAAATCAGTGTTTTTAATCCGAGGAGAAAAAATTCTTCTCAAACCTTTCATTCCACTTATTTTTTTCACACACTTTTTACTTACGCATGCCATGTCATACTTATACGCTTGGAACAAGTACCCGAAATATTACAATACTCTGTGTTACGTATGCTACATTTTGACTGCCGAATTTGGATTTGGAATGAGTCAAGTTGTGATGGACTCACGAGAATATTATATTATGATTATGACTTTTCCTGGCGTTGACAAAGATCATCAAGACATCCAATACTCATAAAAGATGATAATAATAAATAAGAATGGCGACGTCTAGATAGAAAATGCGAATGAATACATCATCTTATCATTATCACCACATAAAGTACACTAATCCCGTTTTATTATTTTTTGAAACTATCAAGCCTACACATATCTTTATTTTTAGTGTGCTATTTGTCGTGTGATTGTTATTAATGTAATTTTTGGAGTGTAGAGTAGATAAAAAGACACATTACAAGAAAATAATGCCGGCTGCAACTCGCAATTATAAAATTTATGGCTTTATTATTAGCTTTAAGAAGAAATGCACGGCTGGATATTAGGAAAATGGAACAGTAAGAAGTGTCATATTTTCTTCTATGTTAAACAAGCGAGTTTATTGTTTCGCATATTATGTTGCTTGTACATATAATATAGGTATGTATAATATCAATATGTACGTATTGAACTATCAGTATACCGGACCGGTAGGGTATTTTACTTATATTATTAATATGTATGTAATTTGTACGTTACGTGGCAGTAATGCACATTTTAATGCGCAGTTAATTTTTCTGCAAACCAGAAGCATTTAGAAATCAGTCCTATGAACTTACACTACTCCCATTCACACCTCTCCACACTCTGGTTTTACAATTCATTTGTCATTCATTATAAATCTAAAGTATAACTACTCAATCAGTGGAAGTTCACTTTTCCTGGAAAAATTCCCTGAATTTCCAGCTTTTAAATTTTGTGAAAAATTTTCATTCCGACCAATTTCAAATCACTTAAAAATGGTAACGCAGGAATTATACTTTTTTAAAGTGCTGTGATTAAACAACTAGTGAAATCAGTTTTAATCTCCGTTTAATTTCTTTTCATTTTCAATATTTACTCCACTACAGGTGGTAATGAATGGAGCCTTCAACGGGAGCCTAGGTAGTGATAAGGTGTCCCTCACATTGAGGTGCATACATGGAGATTCCATTGTTTCTATCCGGTGTAGGAAAAGTGTCAAGAGTTCTGCGCTGATAACCCTATACTCCTATTTTACGGTTAGAAACTTCAGAAATCAAAATTAAATAATTAGGTGCGATAAAATATAGGAAACAATTGGTTGAGAAAAAATATGAATTTAATGTAGGGTATCAACTACGATGGAATTCGGCTTGTCCATAAGGGGATCCAACTGGAAGAAGGCGACACCATTGGCCAGATTGGAATTGAAGAAGGCGACATTGTCGACGTCTACCATGTTCTCTCAGTGGTTGAGTTTGATAATTACGAGCAATGGATTTGTGAATAAAGTTATATTAAACTGGTGAGGCAGAGGTAATATAAAAATATATGAGAATGGATAAATATAATTTTTATTTTCCTTTTAAAGTGGCAACTATCTACTGTTGCAATAAATAAACTTGTTACTTTGTTAAAAGAAATATTGCAATTAATTATTATCTCAATTATCCCATTTCCTATTTATTTGATCATGATTACATAATATGACAAACAATCCACAAACCATTTATAATCAGCGTCATCCTTAAATTCAAATCTTTCATTCTTATTATTTCATGCAAATACATACCTATAGGTATATATTGACATTATTTAATTCTTTCGTAAGGCAAGCCAAAACAGATTTTTTCTTGCTTTCTTCCTCATTCATTCCTCGTCTCTCATCATCATGTATCTTGTCTGATTTCCTCAAAGACTTTTGTATTATTTAAACACGGGATCTCATCTCATCCAATTATCGTCGGCTCATTCAGCAAGACGAGTAAAAAACGGAGTTAGAATGTAATTGTACAAGCAGTAAATAATGTAAGTAAACATGCAGCTCTAATTCTGATTTACATGCCTATCAACTAATTTTAGAATGAAGTGGAAGCGAATGAAAAAATTGGAATCTCGCTTTTCTTGTTGCTCATCCCAACGCCAGGATTTTTTTTGCCAGTTTCTCTTCACAAAACATACATTCATATATATTTTATAACTATATACATACAACCTACATATAATTATAATATGCATGCACCAGTCCATCAAGAAGTAGAAATTTGGGAAGCAGTGACAATCTTGACGAAATTCTTTTCTCTTTTCCCGTCATTCCATTTATTTACACCACAATTCGCGTCACTATCATCACTATCCCATCTTCCTGAGAACGACATCGACCAACACGCATGCAAAACCTCGCCTTTTTATAATACATATTTTTCATTAAGTTTAATTCCACGCTCGTCATCATGTGTATCACTATCGCCTTGGTTCTGATTCTTCTCCTTTTGAAAAATCTTCCCATGTTCTCCTTTGAAACTTTCAAGTGGCTCACTGACTGACTTTAGCTGTTCTGCTGGCAGGCAAACTAGCAGCAACTACATAATAATAAGATGAAATCTACTCCTTTCTTTTCTGGCATGATCTCCGTCTTAGCTCTATCATCATCACTGCACCACTAGTAGACCAAGATGACACTCTTTTTGCTGATTAAGCAATGCCAATAATTTGCTCGGGTGCGGTGCAACTTTTCTTTGATGAGCAACGTACAAGCCTACTTACAGAATCATTACACATTCCTCTGTTCTGTTGCAGCCAACTAAACACCTAACATATTGCGAGGTGGAGCGGCACCTTCCCGGGAAATTAAACTTTTGTCATTTTTTTACATCATTGCAAGGTTAACGAATAAAGAACAACATTTACAATCAACCATGAACCAAATGGAGAGTCTTAAGACTTTTTTTTCCTTTATATAAAATCCAGACTTAAAGTCAAGGAAAAAGTCAAGCTGTAGTGTGGTGGTGCCTCCGTGGATGATAATTCTTGTAATCACCATCCTCATTCCTCGCACCTCCTTTCTTTTTTAAAGCCGTGGCTAAACTCATTTCACGACTTTAATTGTACCTGTTTTAATTACATCCTCGTCATCATCATCATCATCGTCGCAATTCCCATTCAACGCTCATTTCCAACAACAACAACAACAAAAGCGGAGGACCTATTGCACATACTTTTTTGTCTGCATTTAACGAAAGTATGAAAAGATTAGGATAAAAAATTAAAACAAAATGTTCTTGCTTCTATAAACGTCGTAGTTTTCAGTATGCATTGGAAGTAATATAGAAAACGGGCTGAGAAATGTTGCTTTACTTTTACTATACATGGAATGAATATGGTCGATGTGATGAGCGATGATGAAGTATAATAAAATGACGATACATTAACATTATTACAACAATAACAGCAACAACAAGATGATGATAGTGATAACGTGAAGACTGACTGTCTTGGCTAATGCCTTTTATTGTTGAATAGAGAGATTTCTGTTTGGTGTTGTTACTTTACCTTGATGTACATTGTATACATTTTTTTGTACTACTATCATCTTATCGTGAAAGGTAGAGAGTTTTAAAGGAATCACTCTGTAATGACGATGATGACGGAATAGAACCACCTTCCTTCCACCTCCTTCTGTTTCTCCAGTCTAAACGCAGAAGAGTCCAGTTTTCATGTCTGTGTGCACTATGCACATTCAATTCTCAATAATGAACAGTTTTTTTTAATTTTCAAAGAACGAATGTATATCTTTTCGCCTCATCACATCATGGTAAGCGGCAAAGGTGGTGGTGGAGGTAGCAGCTAAAATGCCAATGCTTTCAGCAATCACCAATATTCGTTTCTCATCTGAAGTATTTTTTACGGTTGAACAGCAGCAGCGCCAACAAAATGTGAAGACGAAAGCTCTTGAGAGCTGAGAGAATGTGAGATGAAGGAAGAAGAGTCTGAAAGCTTTTTGTGGAGGAGTTTACCTACACATTTTCGTAGAGGATTGGATTACCTGATGGTGATGAGAAGGAAGACAAAAAGGAAGGGAAGGAACGCGATGAGGATGATGGTCTGATGATGGAGTACCATCAACATCAAACCAGCCAACTTTGTAGGCATTGACTTTGTACACGACTTGTGTTTGATGTGGCTCAATGGATGGATGGATCATCGAGTATTGATCGAATACCAAGATTAAAACACATTGTTGTGTGATGCATTGCATAGCTTGGCTAATCGATGCCGATGATGATGATGTCGGTCATGGCGATAATGAAGCAGGTGGTAGTCATGCTAACGTACATGTAGAAGCGCTCCTTTTTTAACTACTTTCCCTACTCACAAATGCAAATGACCAGATTGTCACGTTGCAAGTTGCAACGACTAAAACGTGTGGCTCATCTCGTCAATATTTTTATGGGATTATTCATAGGCCATGTATTTGTCATGCATGATTTCTAAATTTTTAAGTAGCATGCTAAAAGGGCGGAAAATCTGCTAAATTGCATGCAAGCAATAACAAGAGTCGGGGTGAAAGACACAGTTGAAGGCAGGGAATGTATTTATTATTTAAATTGGAATTGCCTAATTAATCCTAACAGATTAGTACATCTTAATTTAATCTAACACAACATACATTAACATTCATATATCTACATACGAGTCATAATATTATTCCAAGTCGACTCACTAGCCGCGTACAGGGAATGTGTGTGTACGACGGAAAGCAGAGATAAAATAGAAAGAAAACAATTAAAGTGATATGGTCGTATTTTTCTCTGTTTGTTATGTATATAGCGTCGAGAGAAAGAAGGTAGGTACGTATATGTAGATGAGATGAGATTAGATTGGAACAGGCAAACATCCATTTATGTAAGCCCAGCAGTAGTTCTAGTTGTGCTGATGATTCTAGTGGTGATGGTGATAATGGTATTAAGTAACCCTTTTTTATACAAAAGTACAGAGTTGAAAGAACATGCTGACTGACTAGACACTATAACATCAACAAAATCAGAAAACGCAAAGCGCATATATAGAAGCAAGCATGCATGGTAGTGGCACACTCTCATTTGCTTCCACCATCATCATCATTATCATTTGCAGAACGAAGAAAGAAACGACCCTATCAGCACTCAAGTCAAATCAATCCAAATTACATTTGTAGCAAATTACTCTTTTTCTCAGTCAGTTCAGCTCACTGATTTGATTGCTTTTTTCAACAACAGTAGTAGTAGTGGCAGTAGTAGCAAAAAGGCAAAAAAAAGAAGGAACATGGAACATCATCATCACCAGAAAAACTGTTTATTACATTGCGTTTTTCCTTCTGGTACAACTGTACTTATCTAGTAGAGACCAATCGTTAAGTAAAGTATAGTAAGAAATGTATCAATAATAATAACAGCAAAAGCTTTTCTTTTCTGTCTGTCTTTTCTCTTTCACAACTACTTTCAAGTCCCGCTGTATTCCCAACCATTATATTAAAATTCTCCAGAAGTAGTCCCCCACTGCACTGGGTAGACTACTGGAAATGTACACACACACGCATTTATTATATGGGTAGAGACAATGTCAACCATCACCAGCAGTCTCTCAGCCATCATCGTCCTTCGTCGTCATTATCGTTATCATCATCTGCAGTGTAAATCGAACACACTGGCTCATAAGAAAAAAAGCTGAAAGGATGAGGAGTCTGCACAGGCAAAAAAAATCAGAATACAAAAGGCTGACAGAAGAAGTGAAGAGAATAGAAAACTCTCTATCTCTGAACATTTGCCAATGATCACCATCATGACGCATTCGTAATCGTATTCGGTGCATCCACCAACCATACCATCTCAACCCTTTTCAATTCAATTTGAATTTCTTCAATAAAATAGTAACAAAAAAACAGAGAGCCTTATTCCTTGCGTTTTATATCCTTTCAAGGCTGCAATACAAGTCTATTCAACTGCATTTATTATAATCAGCCACGGTCGTTACATAGCAGCTTCTGTTTTACATTTTATACGATCCGTCATTACATTATTTATTATTAATAGTAGCAACAGATCTGAAAATCTGAAAGAAAGAAATGGACAATGGTCCGCTACCACCAATACAAGATACTAGTAATCATCATTATCATGATCACAGAGAATAATCCAGTAGCCACAACCAGCCACCCCATATGTCTTGTATCTGTCGAAAAGAAACCACTTTCATTTTAATTCTCACTCGTTTTTGCCTGCCTTGTTCATCTTCTCTCTACATTTCAGAAGGAGCCACCACCAGCGCTACCACCACCATCCTCATCGCCATTGTTCACAGCCTCACATACAAAAAAATATACATACAAGTAATAATAACTCAGTCACTTGCAAATCTTGTAACATTTATGCTGCCTACTTGTGAACAACAAGTTTAAGAAGCAAGTCATTTTTTTCGCTATTATATTTTTACCACAAGATAATATACTGCTGTCGCTAGACAACAACCAGCAGCATCATATCACCGGTGCAATAGTGTAACATCACGAAAGAGATAGAACAAGACAGTTAGGACGACGACGAAAAAGAAGAACAAAAAATCTAATTTATTTTTTCTCTCCTTGTTGTCGTGTTTCGTCTTTCCCGACGAAAACACTGAATCATTTTAGAAGACCATCCAAAGATGAAAGTCGCAGCAACTCTGCAGATGGCTCCGGTTGCCGTATGTAATGTGTAATAATAAATAAATATGATACTTACACACATGCCGTACAAGACGGAATCCCTTGCATCTTTTAATCCTTTAGCTCAACATATTTTAAAGGTTCGTATTACATATTGTAGGGCACTGCCATGCCGCCATCACCCAACATCCTTCACCACCGAGAACATCACCTCTGCCACCTCTGCTAACTTTTTTGATTAGTGCGTTCATTTATTTTATTATATTATTATTTTCAAAGAGGAAGTTCATTTCATGGGCTCTTACAATGCAAAAAAGCAAAAAAATCTAGTGACGACTACTAATGTCGTAACAGAGTGTACCGCACCGACCACCGAAACAAAGTGGGAACAGGCAAAGGCTTACCCGCACCCGACTCTGGTTTCCATTAAAAGCATAAACCAGTGCGTTGTCCTAAATACCTGCTAGCTTGCTTGACGATGATGTCGTTAATGATGAAGTGGAAAATGTAGAGAACAAAAAACTAATTTCTCTGTGACCACGTGTGTGCGTGCCAAATCACATCATCTGGTATACACTTATACCATAACTAGCATGCCTTGTATATAAATGTTCCGAGAGAAAATAATGAGGACTAGAAAAAGTGAAGCGAATATTTTTTCGGTGTAAGAGTAAAAACAAAAGGGGTTTTCGGTGAAGTAAGCGAGTGGAATGATGAATCAGTGGAGTACGTACTTTCATAGTTTACCCAAAAGTTAATTCAAAGTCAATGAGCCGATACGGAAAAAAGCTGGGCTGAGAGCAGGAAGCAGCTAAAAACGAGTGGAATATTGTTTTTATTGTGAGACCGTACAGAAGGATTTTATACTTTTTTTTTAGTTTAACTTGACTTTTGTGACCAATGTATGTATACGCATTACTGTACTTACTATGTGTGCAACTCACAACTCATGATGAATTTCTAATGAGCATGACGCACCGACAAACCATATTCATAATGTATATTTTCAGTGGCATATTAATCGGAGCTATAGAGTGACTTTTTTATAGAATTTCCTTCTCGATCAATACTGGAGGTAGTTCTATGTTTTTTGCTTTAAAAAAGCAGCACTTTATTCTCGATTGTACTCGTCTGGTAAGGACACGACCTATGAACATCAAACTTGAACTCTCCATCTAGTAGCCTACTACTAAGTAATTGCATATCTCCTAACATAACCAAAGCTGCTTTGATCATCAGTTAAAATTCATGGTATCTCGCTTTCTTTGCTGGTCTATATTTTCTTTCAAAAAGGCATGAAATGAGAAAAAATTCCCCTTCTCGTCATACCTACATTTCTGCCCATTCTCCATTTCAAAATCCCTTTCTGGCTATGGTGGATGTTGTCATTTAATAAAGTTGAAACACGCGAGGAGAAGAATATTTTATGTCGGTGATGGTGTCGGTCTCGTCATAGTATTGCCTGCTACTATACTCTGTGGTAACTTGAGTAAACTTGTTAATGAACAACCAGGGCAGAAGGAGACACGACTGGACTTTACGGAGCCTCCCAGCTAACCTCACTTCATCTCACATACATAGCTTTACAGCTGAATCTATTTATTATTTCATTTTTAAAGAATTTTAAATAGAAACCATTTCCAAATCTATATCCATAACCAGAAACAGACGGGAAAACGGAAATTTCTCGTTTCTCTCCCTCTATTCATACGTCGCTGCTGCGCGGAGGAGACAGATTAAGTAAAGAAGCGAGTAATAGGAATAATAGCAATAATAACAGTTTTGTTTGAAGAGTTGGATGACGGTATTACAATGCCGATGATGATGATGACTACTTCCAGGTATTTTTAGAACTAGCTCATTTTGATACGACAACCATATCATTATTATTATCACCGAGAGAGAAAGAGACGAGGTGGTGGTGGTGGTTGGGAGTTGTATCCTATAATATCGTATTATCAACATTCATCAGAATTCACAGTCGTCTGTCATTTTTTTCTCTTCATTTTTCTCCACGTATTTGTTTATGAATGTACATACATACGTATTGTGAGAGAGCAAAACCTGAATGTTGGAAACGCAAAAAGGATCTTGGTCATAATAATAATCACATAAGTACAGGGTATTTACCTAATTTCATTTCATTTATGCCGTCTCTTCGTCCTAACAACCGCTTCCTTCTTTCGGATGACCATACACACCAGCAACCATGCAATGCTCTTGTGTAACGTGGCTCTCTTTTTTAACCAACCTTCTTCCCTTCTTCCGTCAGAGAATGCACCGTCAAGCTTAAAGCTGAACATTATTCTCATTACCCTTATTATTATTGCTACGACTATTACCTTTAGCACGTCATTATATTTCATATGATGGTGATGGCCAAGCTCTTATTATTATTATGATGATCGTCAGTGTACTCTTTTTACTTTACTTGCTGCGTCCAGCCCAGCCCGTCGTACAGGAATACCGTAAAGCAAACAGAGGCCTTGCTCCTGCTAAACTCATTGTTTAAAGGAGAAAAATACAAGACGCACTTCCAATTACCAAAAATACCGGAGCTAAAGTTACCATGGTAATAAAATGCCCTTTTAAAATGGTTATTGCTTTATATGTGCGTTTATGCCAATGAGTCCAATTGTACACATACACACCTGCATTTGTATACAGCCATTTTCTCCACTTCACTCCATCACAATCACATCACCATAACAATGAATAATAAATATGCGTACGTAATTTCATCCCAATTCCTTTACCAAATCCAGGTCAGTTGTTTTATGCAGTAATCTGACCCTTTATTCCTTAATATGGTAGTATGGAAGAATGGATTATTGGAGTGTATTCAAAAAAA
Source organism: Coecobrya sp. COE2 (assembly GCA_027743765.1). Lineage (NCBI taxonomy): Eukaryota > Metazoa > Arthropoda > Collembola > Entomobryomorpha > Entomobryidae > Coecobrya > Coecobrya sp. COE2. The sequence goes on along the minus strand of JAHZMV010003814.1, from coordinate 17,968 downwards.
TGCTCTAGGTGATTCTTTTTATACACGCTCTACTGAGTGAAGGTGAGTTAGGCACAGAGGAAATTTTATTTATTTATCTTTTATTATTGATTCGATTTGTTCTGATGATTGTTGACGCAGTCAAATTCAATTTTCGCTCAGCCTCTTCAGCCTAATCATTCTCATCATCAGCATGATTCTCCTTCTTCTGATTCTTCTTCTACCTGTCTAACTGGAGATTATACATGAAGATAACAACTTGCCAAATTCAAAATGATGATATGGATGCTGATGATACATGACAAGATGGCATGTCGCCTTTAGTATAGATTACATTACACTGCCATAGATCCCACCTCCATTCATCCTCCTTCTCTTCTCCTTCTATAATGAATTTACAAGTTTATTGGATCTGTATTACGAAATTTTGCAAATCAAATGAAACGCTGAGCATGCTTGCCTGCCTGCCTGCGCCTTTCTGTCTAAACGTCTGGCTGATCAGAGAAAATCGATATCTTATTTGGTTAGGCCTGCCTGTCTGCCTCCCTGATTAATTTATTTATTTATTCAAATGAGCAAAACTTCTCTACTACACTGATGATGATGATGACTGATGGTGTTGTGATGAATCAAAATCAAATAAAAATAATAACGATAAAATAAAATGAAAAGTGAATTAAATTGCACGACGACGATGCTGTCGATATACTTAACAGAGATTGCAATCATGTTACTACTACTACTGATGATGATGCTGCTGATGACGATGATAGGATCATGACAGTGAACAAATTTGTTTTTACCAACATGACATGACATCCTCCTTGCTCTACCTCTTATTGTTGTTGATCTTCATCATCATAAGAAAATGACGACGTTTCTATCAAGTTATTATAAAGTGTGAGACATGTCATCTGTCAAAGTTGTTGTGGCTGCGTTTGCATGAGGTTAAAATTATTCTAATGCAGTTTCAACAATGGCTTTTTATTCTCATTCTGATTATTCAACATTAGTCGAGTAAATTATTAGGAGGGAGTGTGAACTGCAGTGAATGATAATAAGCGAAACAGCAGGAGTAGTAGTTGTAGTTGTTCTTCTACTTCATCTCCTCAGCGTTCTGTGGGGTTATGTATGTCGATTTTGCATTTTTGTCGTCCGATCGCTGGTCTTGTTTGTCATGTGGACAAAACAGCCAAACTGTCAAACTACCTGCATTCCTAATTTCTTGCTAATAAACATACCACCATCACACCACAATAAATGCTCCTACTTAATACATTCTATTTCGAAATAACAAGGTAATCATAATAGAAATCTGTAGTGGTGCTCCCAGTCACAATATCATTATCATCATAATATAATTACATTAATAATAACAAGTAATAAATAAATACAATGTATAATCAAAATTACATCTTGTTACGTGCACAAATCTTGTAAGTAATCAGATTGTTAACTTTCCATACATTTTTTTTTGTAAAAAACAGTAAGACATCAGTACACATTCTGAATGAATTGTCTGGCTGACTGTGTGAGTCGGTTGACAAATCCAAGAAAAAGCCAATAAAACTTTATTTATTATTTTAAAACTGGATTTACAACAAGTAATGGCAGCAGCAAAATCCTGTCAACTGCAACGACTCTTCCTGGCTTAATAGCACGAGTACTTGAGCCAACAGGTTTCCTTTTTTTAATTTACTGAATGATAGTGGAATTACCAAAGAGATGCAATAAATGCTTTAATTGCCTGTCGATTATATTTAACCGAAAATGCATAAAAATGTTAGCGTACATCAAATGATGGAACCGAGGAAATCCATGAACCTGTGCTAATTTGATTGATGATGTAATGCTGTACACACACACGTTTTCTAAATACACATGCTTCCTAACTAAACTATATATATGCACGGAAGCAAGCTATGCAAATATTAAACTCGCACTCTTTCCTCCATTTCCCTCACTATGTTGACTAACTAAAGCTGTAACTTCATCCGCTGTAACTCTGTAAAGTTGTGTAATTGGATTATTTTGTGGTCTGTCACCTCTTCCTACTCGCGTGAGCGTTGAAATGCGTGTACAATCATCGCCAACGACTTCACACACAAAAACTCGGGGGATGATGATCATCACGGAGTAAATCCCTTTGATTTCATTTACACTTGCTGCACACACTGCTCAAGAATTTAACTCTGCAGAGAGGAGAGTTAAATACAGGAGGAAAACAGTGAATGACAATGACAAGGACAACAAACAAGAAAGAAGTGGAGAAGCGTCATAGGAGACCTCTGCTCGTGCAAGCGAAGCCGTTCAGGCGTTTCTTCCCAATGCAAATATATCCATTCAAGTGTGAATGAGCTTGTCTGTAAGTGTATAATACTCTGTGTGCCTGTTTTACTAGTCTGCTTGCGTGGCTTTGTCTAGGTAACTCTAATTTTATTTATTGGCTGAGTTAATTAAAGCCGAATTCACTCCCACGTTGTGACAGTGACGATGAAACGGCCGGAATATTTAGGGAGCCGAGAGTGAGGAGGAGGTGAAAATGATACTCATGTACAGTGGGAGTTAGACCAGATATTACACGCTAATGGCAAAAATATTATTAAATGATATTCATTACAAGTCGTCATATGCGAGATGTACTAGGCATTTTTTTAACGCTTTAAAGTAGGTATATATCATTATGCATATGTTTAAGCTATTGTCTCATTGTTTGAGCATCCCATTTTTCCAGTCAAAAGGGAATAATGAACCCGTAAACAACACAGTCGCGTCACTATTATTTTTTGTTGCTGCTGCTGCTGGTGCTGTCAACTCATCCTCGTCATTCTCATCATCATCACTTTCATGTCATGTGGGTAATTACCATACTTTCTGCAAGTAAAAATAATAAAATCAGGAGAGAGTGCTCAGAGTGGAGGAGAGGAGATGGAAGGAGAGAAAAGGTGAGGCAGGCGGATCTATTTTTTCTCTCCTTCGTCCATGTTTGTGCCGTGTGTTATGTATGTGATACCATATAAGGCCATATCCCATATTCTGACATGCTGAAGCAAAAGACGAAGAATCCATTATTACTATCATAATCAGCATGTTTTCCTCTGTAATTACACACGTTTTCAAGTGAAGAAGAGAAAGAAGATTATTAACTGAAACGCTTTAGCTGGAAGAAGAATAAAAAGGTTATGATGATGAAGACGATGATAATAATAACAGCAATAACAATAAACGCAATAAAGAAGGGAATGGACCTCGACAAGAGGAAAAAAAGACGAACGCAAGCCATGCCACAAGTAAATGATGTTGATGATGAATAAGAAGAGGTGGACAGAGATGAGCAAGGAGCATACAAATGAACGGATTTTGAGATTTGGCTTGCTCCATCATCACTTAACCATTTATTATATTACTATTATTTTTAGTATTACGTATGCATGCAGAATGATCATCAGTAGGAGTAGCAGGCTTGGTGGTGGAGGAAGATGATGATGGATGCAAAGGAACAGAAAAGGAAGAATAATAGTTGTAAAATATGGGAGAGCAGATAGAAATACCAATTTTCAGCGTTGGCATAGGCGCAAAGTGTGTCTACATGTTAAAGGGCAAATTTTATGGTGCTGATGGTTATGTATGATGCTGACGCAGAAATCCTCAGGCAGTAGCCAGGGTGACGGGAAAAGTAATGATTTTACTTTGCCGATCAACTAAAAAAATTGTATCCAAAAAATAATCCCATAGTTTAACTAAACTTGGAGTTTCCTTGACAAGAAAAAATGTCAATTGGCGATTTGTGCTTGTGATGGATTTACGGATGGACATAACATGACAGGATCATTTCTCACTCGGGGTTTTTATATTTTGTTATTACAGATGGATCACTACTGCTTGCAGTCGCATGCCCTTTCTCCGTGAGATATTTGGTTGTTGATCACATATTGTATGTTATTTTGTATTTTATTATTAGACCATAATTATGGATTATGTAATAATGTAATATGCATGTAAAAATAGAGATGAACTTGGGGAAAAGGGAAAGAGATGAGATTACGCTGATACAAAAATAAACTAGAGTTCATCATTAGGATCAGGCACACTCCTTTCCACAAACACATTATGCATCTCTCTCTTTGGAATAATATGAGAGTGCGACTTGTGTCCATATGTTCGTTCATCATTCACGGCATGCCTGCCTGGAGGAAAATAGGGAGGCGAACAACGGGTGCTTTTTACGTACGTGTCCATCCGGGTTTTTACCCCGTGTGCGTATGTGAGCGCACATAATAAATAAAGTAGCTTGTTGTATATATGATGATGATGTATACAAAGAAAACAGTGGAAAATCTCTTGCATTACAACTTTACTGCACGTTAGTCTGGAGAAAATAGTGGAAAAAGGAAGCACGGCTGAATGGAATTCAGTTTACTGTCACGTCAAACAAAAAGTAAAACCCGGCCGGCAGAGTGCTGTGTGGAGGAGACTCATGCAGCTTGGAGGAAATTACTTGTCAGTCTCTTTGACTTGATCGTCGTTGTCTTCTTAATTCATCAGATGCAGGGCACAAATACATTCTCTGCGAGCTACACAGCATATTTATGTATTCTCATATTTTTGGGCTCTTTGAAAAACGAACGCAGGATTGACTGACTTGTCATAATGGAAAATGAGAGTGTGAGTGGGAGTCAAGTCACACGGGATGAGGAGGTATTATTGCATAATAATAATAATAAATAAATAAATACAAAATGAAGCTTACATGATAATGTAAATACGTTCGCCATTAAACTTGGGATGTGTAAACGTGGAATGAGGAAAAATGAAAGGAATTCATTGAGACACGAGGAGGAAGGATTAGTTGACTGACTACTGTTTGTCAGCCTACGCACAACAATAATCGCATTCAAGACATTTGATTATAGAGAAATGAACCCTTTAGTCAGCTCACTGGCTCAAGCTGAGATTTAAAATTGTGCCTACGGCACAGCTCCAAACAGGCGGAAGTGAGTAGAGTCGTTAAATGAAATGAATGTATAGAAATGGTAGTGAATTGAGATGTGATGCTGGGCGCACGTGTGCATGTAAAATTAGCATGTACGAAAATAAATACTCTGTTTTTATTCTTTCCTTTTTTGAAACAAAAGTCAAAAGGGTAGAATAAAGGTTTATTTCATTAATGAAATTGTTGTCGTTGAGAAAACTATTCTTAAAGAATCATCATCACTCAACAAGCTTGCTACACTTTGAGTACTTCCTTTCTAAACTTTTAATTTCAAGCTGTAAAGGCACAAGTGCTTTAGATATTGCATAGGTAGTCTAGTAGAGTATAAAACAGCTAATTAGAATTTCTCCGCCCTAATCAAATCGTTAAATGGAGTAATGTGCAAATTGATTAATTGTCATTGTAACTTCGTCTGTTTTGTCTGTCTCTACCTTATGTCGTCTTTTAGTCATCACCTTTATCATCTCCATCAAAGAAGTAGTTTGATCACTCAAGCATTAATAAATATTGTTCACTTCACACGCTCGTCATGACGATACAATATTAACAGTAAAGTACCTGAAAACATTTCTCTCTCTCTGAATTTTGCAACAAACAGAAGTTGTAACAAAGTTTTAAATGATAGCACAACTTTACTACCACTTCTTCTACTATTACAATTACTAATTTAATTGCAGCAAATTATAAAGCAATTAGACGCTCGTGTGATAAAAGCAATAATTTTGTCATGAAACGGCAAATCAAAGGAAAAAACCATCAAAGAGGATTGCAATAAATCAGCAATAAAAACAACGCTTTTTATTATTATTTATTATTTTTTTACAACTTCAGTCATCAAACAAGTCTTCAGATATATTTTTTCAGTAGCAAAAATTCTTGACTAACTTGCTTTTATAACTCAGAAAAAATGAACAAATAACGTCTGAAAATCTATTAGAAGCTGCATACCAGCACACAATTTGCATACTTATGATTTCGATCCCAATCACAAAGGACAAATATCCACAATCACTGAATGGCCTAAAAAACCTTTCCATACAAATTCTTTACTATGCAAATACGCAAACTATTCATTCCATTTTCATGTGAATTCTAAGACTTCTATGTGCACTATTCAAGAATAGTGCTAGCAGTATTGGCGATAATCAATGAAGATTTATGTCGGCGTCTTCTCTCTCTTTTGCATATATTCGCTCCTGTTGACAATGACAACAGACAAGACAAGTTCAGTGATCTTTATCGCCCCCATTATCACTGCTACTACAAAACTACAGCGTGCTATTATTGTTTTTTATTACTATTGTATAATCTATTTGTGCTTGCACTCTTCTATGACATATATTTTACAAAGTCGATTGTTGAATGAATCAGTCATTATGACATAGGTGGGTAGGTGGAATGCATGCACAGTCAAATAATAATTATGCAATATGTTTAATTCCATCGAATGAGTTGTAATTTTTCAGTGAGATATTTTCATGTTTTGAAACAGGGGCAAGTTGGAATTCCGATTAGAAGAAAAGACACATCGTCAGTCAGTCACCTTGTGTTGTTGGTGTCAATACTATTGAGCGAGGTGAGGCGTGCAACAATGCAGGTTGAAATGCAACACAAGGAATTTTTATTATTCTTTTTCATTGAGAAGAATAGATGACTGAATATCGCAAACTGATTAGTTAGATGGGTCAATAAAGATTTTTAACTAAAAGTGAAGGATTGAATTTGCCGACTCTCACACAATTCGAATGAAAAGGAAATCTATTAATCGTCATATAGTAGTTAATATACTTTAAGCACTTAGGTATATTTATTTATTTGAAATATATCGATGAGCATTTTAGTCTTGATTGAATTGAGTTGTTGTGCAATAAAATAGAAGGAGAAATATGCAAGTGGTTTGAGAGAGAGAGAAACTCAACAATAAGAGGAATTTCAATGACACTGATCACTAACTACGATATGAGAGTGGTAGTCGCGGTAGCAGTGCAGTATAAGTAAGTACCTTGTCCTCCAACACAGTTAACAGTTTATAGTTACTACTACAACCCCATTAAACATTTTTACTATTATTACTATTGCGATTACTTTTTTTCCTATTTTAACCGTAAACTTTAATGTTTATTCGACAATTTTGCTGTTGATTGATTTCAGAGATGACAAACTTGTCGATTGATTTTTGTTGCTCCACCTTATCAAATGCCAATGATGCTCTCTGCTGTTTGATTAAGAAAAATAAAATATAAAACTTTATTACCAAATTACCAACTTTTTTTGTCCTTTGAGTACACTTGATAATCTACGGAATAATGGGAATAAAATAATTTCCATTTCTTCTCTTGAATGCCCGACCTCTTACGTAATTGAGTTTTTAAAGACCCTTTCTAATTATCATTATTGCCCAAGTATCACAGCCCTCTCTCAGGCTGAAATTCAGTTACCTACACACTCAATCAATCGGAAAACATTTAACCTAATAAAAAATAGCACACTACTTTATGCCACTCCATCCAATGAACTTCCCTCCTCCCTTTTTCGCCATTCAATTTACAAACAATCAGTGGCAAAAGATATTATAGACAAGCTATTAGTTTCTCATATATCACCTCCGTCTTTTGTTCTTGTCGGCAGCCTCAGCCCTCAGCCCAGCTTATTGCAGTTATTGCTAAACGTAAAACTTATTTATGTTCTTCATGACAACTCTTAAGATCTCCCTGTCAATCTCCTTAACAACAAGAATAATAGCACATTTTGGTAAATCCTTTAAAAAAGATTGAAAACCCATATATTTCTCCAAAGGCTAGTAGCAGAAAATCTGCAATCCCTAAATGTTAACTGCGCTATTCTATTTCAGCAGCGTGAAGAATTACAAAGTGATTTATTTTTATTTTATTATTGTATCAGCGTCATCATCCATAATCCATTGCTAGCAAGTAGTCATCGTCATCATTTATGCCACTGCGACCAAATTTCAATTTAAAAGCAAAAAGCTTGCAAGCAAGTGCTATACAATGCAGTTTTTCAGTTACATCATCATCAGCAGCAGCAGTCAACAAAGCGAAATCATGTTATCTCGCAGTGATCATTGACAACTAACAATTGGTTGTAACTTGTACGCCTATCACCTAACCAAAAGCAACCCATAAGTAAACTTTTTATGATCATTACCGCTGCTACTATGTACTTTTAACAAGCAACAAGTTACCACAACTGATGACGATTGTTATCTTAGAATACCCTTTCGTTTGAAAGAGACATTTTTTCATTTTACTACTGAACATTTTAAATTCGCCATTTATTACCCTGATATCAATAAATAACGCATTTTTCAATGATTGGACATTGCGATAAAGACCAAAAATCACTTTTTCTCTTCTTCATTGTTACCGTCTTGTCGTCGTTGCTATCGCCGTCGTGTCTTAATTTTTTTTACAAAAGACAAAAATGGAACGTCCTGTTGATGATGTACATAAAATAGGCATTAGATAAAATGTTCCGTTGCCATTAGCACGTATGAGAAATGCGCATGCATATGTCCATTCAAGTTAACATGCAATAATCATACCCTACCGCACATACAGCAACAATAACAACAATGAAAATTGGCACATTAAAACTGAGCGAGCGCAGTTGCTAACTTGTTTTATCACTCTTTAAAATATAGTTAGATCTTTCTTTAGAATAATATGTGTGTATGCTCCTTGTCCACTCTACTCAAAGCAAAAAAAGTTAATCTTGAAAAATTGCAATTATGTAATAAAGCACAGCAGTGGTTGCAGCAGTGCAAGCAAACTATTATTATTTTTGTGATTACCAGTACAATGGTCATCATCATGATAACGCTATCAAACAACTCATTTCACTCTCTCTGTCCGTTTTGCGAACACAAAACGAGACGCATTTCTTAAAATTATATAAATAGCATGATATATTATAGCATTAGATTAGCCAGCCGTTTTCAAGGAGGAGGGTGTCAGCCAGTCAAAATTTAACAAGCTCAAACTCTCTTTTTCTTGTGCTTTTTATATTACAACTTGTCTTTGTCATTGTAAATGTAATAGCATTACTTATTATTAGAGATCGGCTTGTAATCTTGTAATTGGATCTCATTGTTAACTAAGATGACATCAAAAATATCGTGCCAGTAGCTTAGGTGTTGTTGCTGAGGCAGCTTCAACAGCAGCATCATCATCACTACCAGTAGTCCTAGTAATTATAGTAATATTGCAGTAAATAACATGTACTTTTGCTCGTCGCTACATACCACCACCACCACTTAACTTTGATGAAGATAATGGCAACGGATCACACTCACTGTTACTCTTGTTGTGCGAATAAAAAATAAATGCGTAGATCCACTACCAACCATATAGAGAATCCTTGTGATAAACCGGTACACCGCTGTTGCTGGTGCTGCGCTGCAGTTGCATTAAAGTCATCATCATCGTCTTTACCTGGCTACCTGGCTCCATCATTCTACTTAACTTACTACGCTGACTTTGTCCGCGTTGACAACTGCAATGCTTTTTTTCTTGTTGCTGCTGCTGTTAACTAGGTAACTCCTTTACGCATGCCATTTCATTGTTACATTTTTTTTCTTGATTCTAATATAGCACCATCATACCACAAAAACTCAATATAATGTACCGCTGGTGATGGTGGCGGTGTTGTTGGTAAGTAAGTAAGCCACTTTTTTTCTACAACATATTTTACAAACCCCACGAAACATAATCATCACCATTGTCATTTTCAACGGCAATAATAAAAAATCGTTATAATAATAATAAGTCATAGAGTGATCATCGTTGTCACCACATCACCATTGCCATGACTTACTTCTTGTTATACAACCGACGCTGCCACCACTAACTAATAAACAAGACGTTTTTCTGACTTACATCAGAGAGGCAGTGAAACGATCAGTAAATCTTTTACTTTTTCATGAGCACACGCGGCGTCAATCATGTCATCATCTTTAAAAAATCTCCTCTCTCCCTCTCCTGTCTCAACTGGTTGTTTTTGTTAGCAGCAAACATTTTAACAAGAAAGCCATAGCCATCATCATTCGCGCATCTCACCGTGATCTCATATTATTTATTATTGCAATGATGGTAATGATTATAATAATGTCAACCAACAAACGAATTATTACTTGTCCTAGTTCTCATGAAGAGGAAGATGACATATTAGAATGATGATGTAGACGACAAAGCATATTATCGTTATTATTATACCAGTCATCCATAACACCAAACTGAACAGATGCACTTCCTTCTTAACTCGACAACATTATTATCGCCAGGTACATAATCCTCTACAAAATGATATCATTCGCGAAAAAAAAATCAATTTTCCGTCGTTCAGTGCCATAATATGAGTGTGTGTGAATCTCTTTTAGTGAGCTACCTATTTCTTTTTTGATTACTTTTTTAATAGCCCATCTATCTGCAGCAGCAGTAGCGCAAGTAGTCACACTTGCACAGCACACCATAAAACACACACAAGCTTACATTTACCAACTTCCATCTTATTATCTAGATAGCTTTTTTATGTGAGGACGCGACCAACAACATCGTCATCGCCAAGATGACCTTTATACTTCCTCTATTTATACTTTACTATATATTGTACATAGCTAAACTAACATAAGTGACAAAGGAGACTCTGTCTCTTGTTGGATTGTCTCAAGAAGAAGAAAAAAATGTGTGCCATTTAGTCATTTTTATGGGCCTCACTACTCTCTACGTTGTCGTCATCTACAAAATCCCTCTCTTCTATCTCTCTTGAGACGAAAAATATGAATCAATTGTATGGAATAATGGAATATTATTATAATAAGCTGAAGAAGATGCATATATAGCCATCGTACATTATTTGGATAAAGAGAAGGAAAGTGGGTCCTTTTTAGGTGATTTTGATTTACATCACATCGTCATCATGATCATCATCGCTACAAAGAAGCACACCAGCAGCATACCATCTCCGATTCAGCAGGAAAGTCAAGTCATAACACAAAATAATAGCGTAGATTTTTGGCATGCTTTTGACTTGCCTCTTCGTCGTTCTCTTCCAGGGAGACGACGCCGTTGTCGTCCTTTCTTTTCTTTTTTTTTTGCTTGGCTTGGCTTACTTTTTTCCATCTCCACTACACACACTAAACTTCCATCACAGTTTTCCATAATAACCTACTTCGTTACTGTTCCTTGTTATTACAGAAGTTGTGTGTGTGTGCGTCTCTCTCTCAACTTTTTTCTGCGAGGTAATGCACTTTTCCTGAGAACCAAGGAAATATACTACTACTACCCATATATATATAGGATCGTCTACAGTCGGTGAACAATGCCGTACTATATGTGATATGAGTATGAACATAAAAATAAATGCAATTCATATCCCAGTTATGTAGCAACTTGTAATATTTAACATGTTAGTTTACAGTAATAACCGTAGTTGATCGGTTTGTTTCGATATTAAGAATTTTGTTTGTCATCGTAATCATGTCACTGTGAGCAAGAATGCTAGAGACAGAGAGACAGCTTCACTTTTAAATGCTCTATACTACAGCGGTGATAATGATCATTTATGCCAAGAAATAATATGCCAAGTAGCTTATCTTTTATAAAGGAAAAATGAAAGAAAATGCAAAATGGCTGTCTCCAAAACCAATCAGTCGAAGCCACGATATCAAGTTGAAAATGAACACTGGTATATATGACGTGGTGGTAAATGTATTGTGGACTCTCCTTTCTTCCTTTTCAAACCAAGACGGCAAGTAGGCAAATGAGTTTGCGACATGTTTCGGTTTGGGATTGGAAGAAAAACGAGATAGCAATTTGGGGATATTGACCAGAAACACTGGTCCATGACATGAGAGACTCATTGGTAAAGCCTAGTAGTTAGGTATAGTGTACTTTGATACATGAATACAGACAGCATCATATTTGCACTCTTCCTTTCCAGGTACATGAATATGCTACAGCGGAATTATATAGTTAAAAAGGCAATGATTTGTCCATTCCCGTTTTACTTTCATCACTTGGATCCATTTAATTTATATGTATTTACTATTTGAATACGTTAACCATGGTAGTTACACGTATGTACATTCAATGGAACTTACTACTTTCTAGCTATCCCATCTTGTAGTTCCACGGTATTTAACTCGAGAGGATTTGGTAGCGTCCTTTTCATTCCGCCATTTTCCTTCGTGCCTTCCACACTACTCTAATTGTCATTTTAAGTGCTTGCACTGCCCGTAAAAGACGTTATTTCCAAGATTTTTTTTAATTCCTGAAATTTTCTTTATTTTAAGTTTTGCGAAATTAATACCCCAGAGTCCTTTCAAGTAACTTTATATTCACGAGTAAGTCTTCTTTAAAATTCAGAAATAAGCAAGATGCCTGCAACTAGAACGGGAAAGTTGAGCGGACCTGCTCCTAAACCACAACAACCACCAGTAAAGAAGGAAACCAAGAAAGGTACCAAAGATTTACTATTGCTATTTATTTAATGGTGATGTGATTCATGTTGAATAGTTTGTTATGACACATCTTTAAAAGCCTGCTAAAATTATCATTTGTGTTTATAATTACAGTAACTACTACAAAGAAGGTTGCTGAAAAACGTGTCGTACAAAATAGCGTCGCGGGGAAGGCTTCCCGTACTGTAACATCTCAAGCTAGGACTTTCAAACTAAGTGACTACCGATTTGTAAAGCCAATAGAAGTCGAATTAGATGAAAATCCAATGGGTAAGTAAACATACATCTAAGCTCATCAGTGGGAGAATTCCAAGCTTGCCAATAATTATTGTTGTGTTGAAATAGTTAAAACCCATTGAACTACAAAAAAATAATTTTCAAAATCTTTGGTTGTTATTTTTTCAGAGATTGTCCAAATCGAGACATCAAGGCGGGTTCTACGCAACCGTATTATTACATCCACATCATCAAGGTCGATTTCTCTGACAGGAAGCGACTTTTCGGAGGCATCTGGTCCAGGGATTTCTGAGAGGGACAACGTAGACCACTCCAAGCCAGTCATTAGAGTGGCAAACATTACACATTCGGATTTACGAAATGCCATGTCTCGAACCCCAACTCTGGTTTTAAATAACCTCACCGTTATCGACGTACCCAAAGATCAGCCTCCAAAGGCTACGGTTAGCCAGGTTCGTACCCGTAGCAAGACCCGCGCTCTTAAGGCTGCTACGCAGAAGTAGAAATGGTATGTGAAAACTTGATTTTTATTTTATCCCCGGTGAAGTTTGACCCATTTGTCATGTTGATTTTATCAATAGTGTTTTAATTTGGTTAGAGGGCATTGATAGTTTTCTAAGCAAATTCAAGCATTAATTCGAATATTATATATGTAAATTTAGTGTACTATGAAAAATTGATGAATTGATGTATATTAGCAATATTAGTGAGTAATAGAATATAATAGATTTTAACAGTCTTACATACTGACTGGGTATTGTATTTCTGCATATTGAATTAGTGAAACCTTAAATATAACAAATATAACTACAGATCTATTTGATTATTTAGATTTATTGGATTTTTAGGTAAAAGTATTAATGAATTTCTGGTGTTATACGTAACTTTATATTATAATAAATATGCCCTTTTTCGTTCCATTCTTCAATATTTATTCACAAAGTCTAAATTTAATATTTACATGAAAGTTCATGCACAAAATATGCCAGGTGCGGGGTGAACCTCACAGCATAGAAAAAAAACGAACGGACCTTGTACTGATTTTTTTTTGATAATGACCATCATCCTCATAATTACCGTTTTCCCATGACTATCATCGTTTCAAAAAAAAACTTTTTACCATCACTGGCCATTCATCATCATCTTATCATTTTCTCTGTCTTGCTCTTGGTTTGGTAGTACTGCTCTTGTTCTATTCTTTCCTTAGCCGACAATTATCATTATTTGAGCACTGGACCAGAAAACGAACATCTAAACCTTGCTTGGCCACTATACACCAACCCCTCAGCACACACTTGTGCAATTACGAAAAATCAACAAAAGGAAACAACAAATGTAAATATTTACCCAAGAAAAAATATATGCGTATCATTTTCACAGAACATCAGTTCCCCAAAAAAATTCCAATCACATAACACCACTACTCCTACATTACGTATCCAAATTGATTTATTTTTCTCCCTCCCCCTTCTTCTCCCCGACAGACAATAGACAGCTCAACCAAGCGTCACTTTGGATTATGGATTATGTAATGATAATTATCGTGAAGAAGTAAGACGAGTACGCAAACGTGCATAGATTTTTTTAGTAAAACCAAAATAACCAGATAACATACAAAATGGAACAAGCCCATGATTCTTTTCTTACAATGACACAATAGAATTTTCTGACGAATACTTACGAAGAGATGCAAGGGAAAACATTTCCTCAGGCGGTTATGTTTTTTCCAGGTCACATGCATCTTAACAATTTTTTCTCAAAAAAATGAAAATGATGATTACCGTTCACTTCTAATTATATTTCTTTAGCATAGATACTAAACTGTTGAAGATCCTAAGAGGACCAAGAGATAGTCAAGTAGTATTTAATTGTAACGCTTTTCATCAGTTTCACTACATGTGTAGCACATAACATTTTTGGTCTCTAGTCAAATCAGCTTTCATTTTTCTTAGCACAAGACCGACTAACTGACTGGCTTACAGAAATGCTCACGTTCTTCTTGCTCTTGTTTAATTCCTCACGATTCCGTCATAAGGGCTTCACTATATTATATTCTAGCAAGCTCATCATGATGATTCAACAACAGCCAACCACCAAAAGTGATTATCATAATCTTGCACAATTTTTTTTTCTTCTGTCTTTATTCCTTCTTCATTATCATTCATTTCCTCACATAATTAAAACTTAAAACTGGCTGTTACAGTAAACGTGCAGTGTTGTGTGTGCGCTGCATGTTGCATCACAAATGAACTGACAATGATGATGCGCTCAACTCTTTCGTTACATAATATACCAAAAGTCAGTTTTACTTAAATGCGCAGCAAAAAACAAGACAAAATGCACATAATAACAGTAATTTGTTTGAATGTTGACGACAACCCCCAAAATATATATTTTACATTCACCTATTTTTTTTCTTTAAAACGGTGAAGAGTTTTTGTGAGTTTTTAGAATGGCATGGCAGTCATAATAATAATATGTTTAGACATAATCACCATTGCATTTTTAAGCCGTTTTTATTACTTAATCAGCGTCTCTCTCTTTCTCGAGCCTCATGTCTAATTACGTCGTATTTATTCTTCCTTTTTATGTAATACAGCGAAAGTGTTCAATTCAAAGTTATAAGCCTCGTCTTCTGGCACACTAGCACACAAGACGGTTTTTTAGCTGACTCAGCAGAATGAATAGTAAAACAAGCAAATCCTTTGTTTCTCACACATCGGCTTTTGTTTAGTTATTTTGCTTATCTTGATAGTCTCCAACTACAAAACAACTCATTTATTTTTCTTATATTACGCTATTATTATTTACAGTCCTTTTTTGGAAATAAAATGCAAAAGTGTAATAATAAAAAATAATAATTTTAGTGATAATTACTACAGCAAGTGGCGTTGTTGCCTGTTGTCGACGAGAAAAACAGATTAAAATCGACAAGCGGATGAGAAAAGAAAAAGAAAATGACGACCTTGCAATTGCTATTCATATACAATCATGAAATTTGAAATTCAGTTGTGTTTGTCAGAGACTATAATATCATTCTCCTTTTCTTTTGGCACAAAGGACCCCTTTAGTTTTATTCAACACTTGACTTGCGTTATTATTTATCAACATCAAAAAAATTAACTTGTAGACAAATTAGGCTTGACAGTTATAGTTAGCATCGTTGCATCAGAAAATATTGTTTTTTATCATGTTTATAATTTAACTATTATTCACATTCAAAACCTTGTCTTTTTTACGATTTTTAAGACAGGCAAGCAGGCGGCTTAAATATTTTTTTATCATTATGACTTTGGTTTAATTATGAAAAACTACAAGAAAAAAGGATAGAGGCGAAGACGACGATGATGACAGCATACCTATATGCACACAGACTGTGGTATTTTATAGCTTTTCTTATCAGCATCATAAGAAATTTTGCTCTGTCTGTCCAACAAAAGTGGACACTGTTTTTGGCTATGGTTTATCGTGTAATCTCTAAGGAAAATCTTTTATCACCATCAAATTATGTAAATATAATGAAAAGGGAAAGGGTTGGCCCTGGTGGTGACTTGCTTGTTACTTGGTTTAGTATGTTTGGGAGTTAGTTAGTGACCAAGACTTTATCTACGGAACATATTATGTATCCTACAAATTTTTTAAGTCTACACATCTAAAAAACTTATTATTATTATTATTTAATTGACTCTTGTATTTTTTCATGGTCTGACTGAACTAATGAAACAAAAGAACGGTATTGTACAAGAAAAACAAAATGTAAAGACAACCAGCCAGCAAAAACTAGACATCTGCTCACATGATCATATTAAATATAAGCAAGGTAAAAAAAAGTAAAGTACTAACTAACCAAAGCAAATCACAAAAGGATAAAACTTTTTTAAAAACAAGGAGAAGAATGAACAGATAAAATGAAAGACTTGGTTAAGATTTTATTTGCTTTTTTTGAAACGACATTCATTCCTATACCATTTTTTTCGTTGACCATGTCAAATTCAAGTATGTCATGATGATACTGTAGCCATGGCAATGTATGCATAACCAAACCAGTCGGCCACATTGAATCGAATCTTTTGTCTTTCAATCTATTTCATCTTGTCTGTTTACGCATTCAACAGGCAAAAGATGTAACAAGACATTTCTATTATTGACACAAGGGAAGAGAGTGAGAGAGAGAGAAATAAAATGCCATAATCATCGTCAACAACGTCGTGTACACTATTAGTATTTTATTGTGTCCAACTGATTAAGAGAAATAAACAGACAAAAAGCGTATTCAGAAGGAAAAAAGGAGAGATTGTGAGTCAAATATCAAAACAGGGAGGATCATGAAGAAAATACAAGATTGGCATTGAAATACACTTTTTACTGTGACTTGACTATAATTCTCTGCTTAATAATAAAAATACACGTTTTTGGTCACTGCTCCTCTGTAATTAAGTGAATTCAATAGAAAAGGAATGTGAAAAATGTTGGGAGCTACAGAGCTGATTTCGTATTCGGAAGGAATTTCAGTTTCGTAAAAAAAGTATTTTGTAAGACGGAGAGAGAGAGAGACAAGGCCACATGAATCATCAACATTTTATCAACATGACCATCATCATCGTCATTTTGATGATCTGATCATCATCATATCATTTTTTTAAATCCAAGTACACACACACACATCCCCCATATCAAAGAGGGATCATGTGAGCATTGAAAAGGAAAAGGAGAGAGGGCAACTCGTTTCTATACACATTGCAGCATCACACAAGAAAAGGTAAGAAAATAAGAAGAGGTAGAAATCACAGTAATTAAAAAAGACAGGTATTCATCAATTATTCATGTGTTCTTTTCTCTATCGATTTCTTTCAACCGAGAAGAACGTTTTTGGCATTTGGAACAAGAATGGTCATGTTACTAAATAACAACAAGCAATCACGATCATGGTAGTCAGTCGTCAAGAACGCATCTCTCAATCCTCTACATGCTTGATTTCTTTTGGTGTGTGCCAGCCAACCAACTACTACTACATTTCATTACGTGAATTGATGATGATCATAAAATATTTTAAGGGATGCTGCATTTACGTAATTGCTCACATTTCTCCAACAAAGTGTCATGCATACTGCCAGATTTCATTAACGAACTTATTCAAGCGTCTTTATTTACGGTGACCATCTATTCTATATTTTATAGAAACATTCTATAATTTGAACCTCGGATTATAAGAATATAGAATAATTCTATATGTTCTATGTTTTTCAAAATGTATTCTATATATTCTATATTTTTAAAATTCT
>JAHZMV010003813.1:0-11297 GCA_027743765.1 Coecobrya sp. COE2 | reverse complement strand
TTAAAACTATTTTTAAATATAGTTACATCACAAATTTTAAAACATACGGGTCATTCGATTGACATGGAGAAAGTCAGCTTTAATTTGATCCACTATCGGTTCAAATTAGTTCAGTAGTTTTTGAGTTTTGAAAATTTTAAACATTTTTTTTCCTTTAAATGCATGTCTCAGTCTATCAGGCTGTGAGACATTGAACGCTTCCTAAAATAGGGCCTTAATCACGATAAACTAATTTTATATTTCCCTGGGTTTGTCTGTAATTTACGGTTTTGGTTTGGAAGGTGTGCAACACTTTCTGAGTAACAAATTTCTACAAAAGCGTGTTGAATATTTACTGAATGGATGTCGATGATTTGCAAATCTAAAAGCTATATGCTTATGAACGTAAACCCCGAAGCAAACTGAAATACGGAATTACGATACACTTTCCTATCCGAGATTTCCGACACGGAATACCCAATGATTCTTCAACGGGCTTACTTGAGATGACCAATTCATCAAATTGCCAAAATTTCTGTCGTCCTGAATCCGATTGTCTACTTATTTAGGTTGGTTAATGGTTGCCGTGGTTACATATGGAATTATTTTGTTTTCAAATATTGCTGACGTTGCGGTTCTCAAGATAAAATATACACATTTTTCTGAAATATATTTTCCTTACTTGGATATTGTTGCATACTTATTTAAAATGGCTCAAATCTTGCACCTTATAATGGCAGAGTTGAATATGAAAATAAATAATGGCATTTTCAGTCTAAATTTCCTGTGAGTACGAGGGCTAGAAATATGTTTAAAAATTATTTTCAAAGGAAAATCACAGTTATAACAGGATACACATATTTGGTTGAAGTAAGCAAAATACTAAATACCATATTTAGTACGGTATAACGGCAAAACTAACCTACAGATTTTAATGATGTTTTGGAAAATAATAGCTCCAGAATCAGCTAAGCTAAGCCAAAAATAAAGACAATGAATGAGTATAAAATCGAAAATTTTTGCCTTTTAAGAACTAATAATTAGGTGGAGACTTGGAATGAAACTATTGACTGCACACGGAATATGAAAAAAATTGCTTAGTACCCCACACGTAAATAGACAAAACATTTATTTACATACCCATTTAATAAAGGAACTAAAACGACGTCGTAGTTAAAATTTTTACAATAGGAATATATTCAGTCACCGAATAGTAGACTTGTCAATATAATGCTCATGAAAATATTGCTAACAGGAAAATAAGCCTTCTTGGGATCTTATGGCCAACAACAAATTGAACGCATTTCATCACGTGTCTTATCCATGTTGTCATACATAAATCGCTGCAATCGTGGTCCACACTATAACATATTCACTCGAAGAAAATATTCTTTCTTATTTACGTGGACCTTACATACTTTTGTCGGGTTCCAATAATAATTCAGTTACGTGTTCTATACTTGAAGTATTATTTACCTTTACAATTTATACTCATTTATACTAACGTACAACAAAAAGCTGTATGTACATATTTTCACATTTTTTCGTGCAAACTGGGTTGTTGCGTGTATACAATCAGTATAAAAATATTGGTGACCGGACAGACATTGGATCTCGTAAAAGCTAGAATCTAGAAAAGCATACGTCAAACAATTGTAAATTATTCACTAGTACTTTTGAATGACATCCACAAAACCAATTAGACAAACTGATCCTTCATTCGATAATTGTCAATTATTCATTTGCCAATGCTGAAAAGCATAGATCACAGTCGATTAAAAATCTTTACCACTTAGCCTATTCAACATCATCAAACATTTTATTACCTAAAGTTGCAAATTGACCGGTGCCGCACCAATTAAAAAATTCCACCTGATTGAATGTAATATGAAAAATATTATTTTCTGAATAATATAAACTTTACAGCTTGATTTGTCGTACTGTCACAAAAACATAGGAACACAAGCCCTTATACCTTTGTGCTATTTGCGTTAGTGATTATTCTTATATAAAATATTTGATTGGGTCAGCACGAGCAACACGTAGACTTTCAGATTAAAGAAAATTTATACAAATGTGTCGAGTGCAATAGGAAAAGTCGTTTTTTAGTGTCTGAAAGATTTTAGTTTATTTTGTACATGTGGATTTGAAAGTCATTTTACAGCTACACTGAACTTATTACCTCAAGTTCTGAAATAAAGTGGACGTGTTGCCCACGTTAATACAAACGTTTATTTTGTGAAAACGTATAGCGTCACGTTAAGCAACATCACATTGTACATCAAAGCTGTCAGCCATACCATTGTGAAGTGAGTGACAAATTGTTCCCACGCATTAACCATACTGAAATCCACACAAGCTACAAGCCACAAAGTTGCATTCATTGTAGTAATAACATTTACACACGCTCATTCAGTATCAAAATGCCTGTAGTCACAATGGATGAGTGTTTATTCAAGAATGCTTTAAAGAGTATTAGAAAGCTGAAAAGGCAAATTATTGAAAAGATTGAGGAAGCAGCAGAGAATCAACGCGATATTTGTAATAAGGATTTTGGTATTGAGCTTCAGCAAGCCATCAGTGCTGACGCTCCGCTCACATCATGGAAAATTTCGTTAAGGAGTGGACTAGACGCAGCACAATATCTTCAATGGCAATACCCCACATATGAGTCTGAAATGAAATGGAATGCAGTATCATTCCAACTTAAAGTTAGCGTGAATGATGTAGGAATCTGTATACATGATACTGTTTATCAAGAACCGTCAGCATTTCAAAGCGGAATATATAGTATTCTTAGTGCTGCTCTGAAAAAGGAAATTTCACTTGTGAGTGACGGTGCAAACACGTCTGAGATATACGTGGAAACTTTTAATTATATTATGAATGCCATCAAAGCAGAACTTCCTATTCATTTCAACAGTATTCAGAGTGAAAGTCAACATTGTTTTGGAACCAATTTTGGACACATTATATCTCTGCTAGGAAAAAATCACTCCAAAGACTCTATTACAAGCAAGACAAAAAGATTTGTGAAAGAAGGAATGCTTCTCTGCTTGAAGACGTCTTGTTTTGGGATTCCTATTCCTGGCCCTTCACATTTCGCTAATGATATCAATTTGATACTTGCTTGCATTGGAGAGCCGGTTTTAATTACCAAGGTATTCGACCTCAAATATATTTACATTTTAAATAAATTTATTATTCATAATACGTATAAATGTAATTTATTTTATATGATTGGTTTTATAGAATGGCATCTTGTGTATGGACGACCTGGACAATGAAACTGATGAAGTTACCAAAAAACGGGGAGACGTTGCAACAAAAAATAAGGAGAGAGAAGCTACTCCCTCACCCCCTAGACAAAATCTTCAAGAACATTTTAATATGTTGCTGGCAGAAGGACGGCGTACACGTGCTCAAGCTCAGGCTGCACAAAATGCTGTAGAGGAGGAACCGGAACAACAAAACCCGCTATCTCCACCACAACAACAGCAAAATCAAAATCCCGACGAGCCAGAAGAATTTGAAATTGATGTTTTTGTAGTGAGAAATGGGGCTCCGGGTGAACCATTTAGACACAGAGAAGGGGCACGTTATCGCTTGCGAACGCCTGCTGGTACGGTTAACGTATTGAATCAAGCTGCTGCAACACCAAGCGCTCAAAATGAACCAAATGAGAGTCCAAATGGCGATAGGACTTATACTCAAACTCAAAATAGTCTGACTGAACGTGCGGTACGTCGAAATTTATTTCCACGTAAAAACTGATAAATTAGAGTCTTGTAAACTGGTATGTATGGTGGGATTTTGCAGTTTTGTGAAATTGAATTTGAAGTAAGCTGATGTTTCTCAGTAACGAAATCGGAATAATTGAACAAATAGTTTTAGTAAAGCAGGGTAATTACTATTCTGTTTGTAATGTATTAAGAAAAAATCATTGAGTAACGGAAATTAAATCATAATCATTTAACAATTTAAATAATAAAAACATTTTGCCACACTGATATCTCCCTGACTGTCAAATTGAGTTCCACTTTTTATTAGAAACTTTGTTTAAAGCGATTTACATAATCTAGAAAAATGTCCCGTCTCAATCCATAATGGTTATGGCATAATAATTATCTACTGTTAAGAATTTTCCAAAATTTCACGGATCCCCAGGCATTACACTTTTTATCTCAACTCAATAAATTGTTTTCAAACTGTAAACGTGTTAACTGTTTCAAGTGTCTCTATTGACCCCAAGAACGAAATTGCCAGTTGGAAACCAAATTAATTATTCTTATTTTCACTATTTTCATCTTGACTCAGGCATGTACACTGCCATAAAATATTTCTTCCCCAGTCTAACTAGAAAGTTTGCCATTTTCATAAATCCAGGTTATGTACGTAATCATCCAAAACACAGAACTAATCAACTTCACGCAAAATTTATCTTTCCATTCCATCACATCCCACAGATTATCCCCTTTATAATCCTTCACCATTACATTCAACGTCTGGTATGTGCTTTTTACGAATCACATCAAAAATGTTTTCTAGACTGGATTGAGTCTAGAAGCACGTTATAAAACTTGTCTGCCCCCGCAAATGTTTTGACCATTATTCGTATAAAAGCAGCGATCGTGCAAACTTCCAACCCGGAAGAATACAGCGGCTAAGGGCTTCACCGCAACTCTCAGAAATATTACGAAAAATAATGTGGATGCAACAAAGCGACTGAAATATTTGGAATAAAATTCCAGCCCCTTTTTCACAAGAGAAGACTCCGCCCATGAAATTGATTCCAGGGGCTGTAGTGTCCTTGTTGGCCTGGTATATAAGGGGCTTGCGTAATTATTTCTGCAAACTTATCTTTTACTTGGGTCTCATCTTGCCCCTGTTCGCTTAAAACTTTAACCGTTGTGAAAGTCATTTTTTTTCAGAATATTATGGCACGGACAAAGAGACGTCTTGTAGCTGTCTCTTAAATTAGTGCATTGACTGAAGGGGAATTTTGGGATAATTTTCTAATAATAATAATTTGGGATAATATAGCTTTCCTAGAATTAAATGTATTTACCCCCATAACCTCGTAGGTTAAAGATGATAAGGTGCATTAGTTGCATGGAAAATACACGATATCTACCAGATCCAGGCAGAGTTTAAAATCTCTCATATTTCCTGTTCCAGAGGATTTTTGGGGCAAACTGGAACCGAACTCAATAATTGTCTGCAAGCAGCACAAATAAACCTTTAGTTGCTCTAAACAATTAAAAATCAATTAATGATTCATAAAATAATTAAATTAACTCTAGCTCAATATTGATCCAGAGTGGAACACTAATATATTTAATTAATCCATTTGTATGCTTGTATGCATAAATCCTTGAACTGGAGCTAGAGTTAAATGCGTTAGAGTTCACGCTTAATTTTTTGCAGTTTCTTGATTGATTCTATGAATTCAACAATGCAATAATAATAATGATGATGAGTTATGATCCTTCTACTATTCCATTAATCACAATTTTATCTTTTCAAATTAAAATTAAAACGGTTGCATTGCATCCTGAAACTTTGCACCTGGACAAAAATTAGTATTCTTTTATAAATATTTCATGATTACCTTAAAAGAAATTGACAAATATGACAAAATATAACCTACCATTTAAATAATTATCCAGTTAGGTGGCTGTTGAAAATTGAAATTATTGCAATTATCGCCATCGTCATCGTCGCAAAAAGGTCACTTTTTACATTTCATTTTTTATGCGAAAGAGCAACACCGTCTGGCACTCTTGATGTTATCGTGTTTAATTGGTGAGAAAGGTTAGTTTTTTGGGTGTGTTGTTTTGCAACATTTTTCGTGCTAAACCGGAAACGAAAGGCTTAAATCAAAATGACGTCTAACGTCTGACGTCAAAATTCCAATCCAATTCCAAGAGCATTTACAGCCTGTAAATTCCAGGTACAAAAATAAGAACAACTGCTGTCTAAATTTTAAATTCTTAACATCGAGACCAAGACCAAATTGAAGTCGCATGGATTGACAGAACAAGTGATTTTCTGGAAGTGGGTATCTGTGAACACAATCGGTTTGTTGACTGACATTGGAGTTTATCACTGGAAGGAGACTCCAAACCACAAAAAATCTTGGAAAGACGTTCCAGCCTTGCGGGAACACAAATCATCAATTATAGAATGGACCCGAAGCAGAATTGGCTGCTATTGATTGCTATCTCCGTACAGGTAAGTTGAACAGGTTCTGGTTTTCAAGGTCAAATGTGCATTCTGGGAATGCATAAATGTGTTGTTTCAAAACATGTTTTATTTAATTTTTAATGGTTTAATTTTTGTTCTATAATTTACACGTGCACTGCTCTTGATGTGTAATTATAATTGTTCTCTTCACTGTTCGCCTAGGCAAGTACTAAGTACGACATGATTTACTTGATAACCAGGTACAGTTACATCCACTTATACGACTTGGAAAGCGGACAATGTATTTACATGAATCGCATCAGCTCTGATGCCATTTTCGTTACTGCCCCACATGAAGCCACTGGGGGAATTATTAGTGTAAACAGGAAGGGTCAGGTATGTGCTAAAGGTCATTTCATTTAAACATCTGAATAGGTATATTTTTTAACCATAATCTTCAACTGTTTTCTTTTTCTCTCTTTGCCCCTCAGGTTCTATCTGTAAGCATAGATGAGGAGACCGTCGTTTCCTACATGTCAACAGCTTATCTAACCGAGACCTAGCGCTGCGAGTTGCATTCAGAAACAACTTGGTCGGGGCAGAAGATCACTTTATTCGCAAGTTCAATACCCTTTTCCAAAATGGTCAGTACACAGATGCTGCCAAGATGGCCGCTCAGGCTCCAAAGGAAATTTTGCGAACCATCCAGCGTTTCGAACAAGTGGCACTACAGCCTGGCCAAATGTCACCACTGCTTCAGTACTTTGGAATTTTACCGGATAGGCGCCACTGTCTGTTGTGGAATCTGTTGAATGTCTGAAAGCGATGCCAATATCCGTCAAAATCTAAATATATGCGTGAAAATCGCGACTACGTATCATAAACAGGTACGATTATCTATTTTTACTTATTTTCATCCATTCTCGATTATTTTATAAAATTACACAGTGACCAAGATGATCGCTTTTTAAAATTTATATTTTTGCTGTTACCTACTAAAACGCTAATTGACTTATTCGATTCTTTCAAAACCTATGAGAGTCTCTTCTATTTCCTGGGCACTATTGTCTACGTTAGCCAGGACCCTGGGTTTCTCTGTACTCGGTTTGCTAGCTGAACTTTACACTTTGTATTGAACTTTGCACGTTAGAATTTAAAAGTCGGTGCGATTTCTATGATTAATTACATTTATTATTTAAGATCAGTTAGAAATAGATATGTGGCTTCCTTATGAAAAACAGTTGAAACCCTTTGCGAAAAAATTCAAAATACTTGTACATATGTATATAATGTTTTAAATTTTTGGCAAAGGTTTTGTTTTAAAGTTCGTGATTTTATGGACGTGTGATAAATAAATGAATAATAGACCCTCTGAGGAAGGGAGCGGAGAGTGAAATGAAAAGTTTGTGAGTTTTTTCAGCGTTTTTTTTAATTCGGCAATGCAATTGCAATTCTACCTGATACATGCATACATAGTATACATCATCTTGCATGAATATTTTCCTAAAAGCTTGCAATAATAATGTAATGAATACATGCAAATTATGTACCTACTTTAATGGTAATGATTATTGAAACAAGTTTTTATTGCTGAAAATGCAATTTGATATATTATACATGTTATGCGTGTGTATGCAAAATTCACAAGAACAAACTTTTCCTTGTGGCTCATTTATCAGCTTGTTTGAGATTCGTCCGATTAATTTTTTTTAAATTTTGTCTGCTCGGTGATTTATTATATGCCTTAAATTAATGTAGTTTATATCGGTTAACTGATAAAATAATGTACAAAAATATTTTTCATGAAAACGTGACACTTCTCGCGTAAGTAAAACTTGCAAATTATTTTTTTCAATTTTTCACTTAATTCTTTTAATTAGGGAGCATATAAGTAAATAATGATGATAATGATAATTTTGAAAGTACAAATTTATATTAGAGTAATGTAATGTTTTCATATTTAATTTTTAATTATTGAACGTAAGCGCTTGTTTGTATGACAGAATTCTATTCTACAGGATTAAATATTCATTTCATAGCGATATCGTTTGAAAAAGAATATGTACATAATAATATTCACAATTAGTAGCATCGATAAGCATCAAACTTTACAAATACTCAATCCAGGTGCCCGGTTTCCTTAGCAGAATACTCGTCATCACATCCTCCAAACTTGAGATTAGGTACTTGTGTCCGATCTATGGCAGTTCAACGGCAACCCTGCAGCATTCTAATAGCTTTGCCAGGTCCTGGTAGTAGAGATAAGCCAGCAAGGCCCGCCTCGTCACTCGTATCAATTCTTACGGTCCTGGACTCCTCATTCCACTCTCCAGCATCCTCCTCACAACTTCACTCTGACCTACACGAAAAATAATGCAAAGATTAACCACTTTATTTAAAGTCGTGTTAATAAGCACCTGCATAAGAAAGTCACTGTGGCATTTGACGCCAATCCCATTCACAGCAACGATCACCATGTAACTCTGGATCTCGCCGTGAAGGAGCCTCTTCTGCCTCCTGTTAAACACCTCAGCGGCAGGGTTCCTTCCCCGGGGAAACCTGAGACTTCAGTGATAGAAATGATCAGGTTAACTTTAGCTGCGATAGTCCGACGATAAGTGTACAAATGGCTCCACCAAACACCTTGCCACTCTTCCGCGAATGGACGTATTGCCTCAGAGAACGCCCTCTTGGCGTCAGCCCCACTTGAATGGATCATCATTTCTACCCAAAACAGATTATTTCACACACAAGTATTATTTTTCAGACAATCACAAATTAAAGATCCTATTTACCGGAAGTCTATAAAATAAATGAATTCGGTCTGGCCACCCGTGCAGATGTAATGGAACAACGGAAGTATAGTAAGTATAGTAAGTAGTAAGTAAGCTGGGAGGATACTCAGCAGTTGCTATAAATTGAGTGAGGAAACATTGGAGTGTGAATGAGCAGGTTAAAATTGAGATTAAAAATTATGGCGCAGAAATGACGAGTTCACCAAGCGAGAATATTAGCCACTTGCAAAGTGGCCTTTGATTTTGGGGTGCCATTCCCCCGGGGTAGCCCGATCCGTACGAAAATTTGCAACAGGTCTTCAAACATGCTGAGTAAGATGTCTAAAAAATTTCAAAGGAATCCGTGCCTTTCAAAACCTGGTGCCTACTCCGTAATCCATGTGAGTTCAATAGCGATCACACCTCTCATCTACGGCTTTGAGGTGGTCATGACCTCATTGTAGATAACCCAGGAAGGCTTGTTATAAAAGAGACTACTGCCTGGAAGCAAATAAACGTCCTCAATATTTCTGGAGTCGCTCAAAGCTTGGTAAGGGTGACCAACCACCTTCTTTTTTGCCAATTGCCTAAAAATTCTTTATAGATAACTGTGGGAAGAGATACAAGTTCAAGTCTTTCTAGAGGAGATGGTGGAAGCGGACGCCCCTCAGTAATGTAGCGTTCCAAGCGACCCATGTTACGTTGACTCCCGAATGTATAATGAATAGCGGAAAATTGCAAACAGCGGAGTTTTGGCACGGCTGCAATGCACTTCCGGAGAATGTCGTACGATAACGTGATATCGTAGTGTGGTTCCCGATCATACTCGAATATGTGCAAATTAAACAGCGGAGTTTTGGCACGGCTGCAATGCACTTCCGGAGAATGTCGTACGATAACGTGATATCGTAGTGTGGTTCCCGATCATACTCGAATATGTGCAGACGAAAAACTCGGTCTCCCAACAAACTTAGGAACGTCACAATCCGGTCGACATGGTTAAAGTAGTGACAATGATTGTGGATAACCGCTGTTCCAGGAAAGCCCAAGTTGAATGCTACTGTACAGCACTCTGCTCACTGATTTCTGTTCAACATCCCTAATTCTGCGTTCTAATCCCTCTATCGAATTGATGGTAATGGGGTGAAAAATCATAACCAATGGAACAGAAAATGAGAAGGTTTGCCACTCAAAACTGTACGGAGATCCGGATGAAGGCTTCAGTCTTGGAAACAGGTTGAGGTTTTCGTACGGATTCATTATTCCGAAGTGATCGAGTACCTTATCTACTGTTTTCCTTATCCTCTTGCAAATTAAACGGCAGTTACGCCAGTCTTTGGGATGAAGCCATTTCAAGGCGAACGGAATCACCTCCGCTAATCTTAAAGCGTGAAGATCCTCCTCACATTGCACAATGATCCCTTGGAAATCCAAGCAGGTGTAGGAAAGATCAAGTATATCCCGGGCATCCTCCAAATATTCCAAGATTTCACACCACATCTGTTAAAACAGTTAACCAGTCAATTAGCTAATTGATTAGTATTTGTATACATTTTCTGCATAATAATTACTGAAAAGATTTAAATGACTCGTTACCTCTTTAGGTAATATTTGCAGGGAACTCTTCGCCTCGCCCTTTCCCAAATTGCGATCACCTGCTGCTTCCATTTTGCCAAAAAGAAAAGTCTTTTGGATTTCCTCCTTATTCCTTAGCCCTACAAATAATTATTTAAAACCGGTTAGAATAAAAAGAATTAGAATAAAAATAGTAGTCTCGAGAAGCCCCAGATGATCCCCAAACAAAACTGTTTAATGAGAATGAGCATTCTTCCAATGTGCTTACCTTCAATTAATTTATATCCCCTAGAACACTCACTTCCCCAATTGATTAATTAAATATTACTACTTTTTTATAATTATAGTTTAGGCAAGACAATCTCTCTTTAGTTCTCTTCGGTGTGGAATGGTGGATAGGCGAGTTTATTGCTTAACGGTTGGAGTGCGCACTGACACTGATTCCTAGCAATTCTATTTATGTTACAAGGAGTCTATGTGAAAACGGAAAATTACAAGGAAAAGTAGCAGGAATTCATTACAACTTTATATTATATTTACAAGAGTAACAAGCTAAAAGCTGTATACAGAGAAGGTAAATACGGTGACATCATTCTAATCTGGTCAGACTTGACAAATACATGTGTATGCATACACAAGAAAAAATATTGAGAAAGAAGATGAATGGAAAATTTACAAAGCATTTTATACGGTTGTATCGAAATTTGGAAGCTCTGCACTCAAAATAATTGGAAGGGAACAAAGCAAGCAATTGTTTAGATGCAAATGTTTGCCGTAGAAAGC
>JAHZMV010003812.1:0-12619 GCA_027743765.1 Coecobrya sp. COE2 | reverse complement strand
ACACGATCGGTGGTCTGAGTTGATCAAGTCGTTTTAGGCGCATCTCAATGTATTCCTGCTAATCATCGCGTTCTCCAATCGGAATCACGTACTTTCTCCGGTGTCCTTTCTCCAAATAATTCGATGTCGATCTTCTTTTCTGTAAAAAGCCGTCAAATTATTTTTTTTGGCAAAGTAACTAATATTGCTGATATAAGTGGATGGGCTATGGGCGATGGGATGGGTCTTTTCCTGTTTCGCGGAAAGCGTGAGTAAATCCACTTTGTTCTTTAATTTATGCCACTTCAATCAGGCACCTAATTAAAAAATTACTTGTGATTTTAGGTATCCTCTGTCTACGACAAACTTGAAGTTGGTGACGTGATCGTCTTTGTCGTCAATCTCTGCAAAGGCTTAGTTGTAACCTCTGAGTCCACCGATCCGAAAGATATTGACGACAGCAGTCAAGATCCGTTTATTGCTCCCCGTGGCGCCTCCACATTGTTCGAGTACGGATTGTTTGTGCCTATGGAGCTCAAAGCCAATGCTCAGTGCTCTTGGCGAATTCGGCACAATCCAAGGAGATCTCTGGAACAACTTGTGCCCCCTATGGAAACGTTGTTCGCGAACGAACGCAAACTTCTCACCCCAACAAAAATTAGCAATTTTTGCCGGAATTCAACTCAGCACAGCAATTTTCTTGAGGTGGAGTATACTTTGACCCTGTGGGAGTAGTGACTTTTGCGGGAAGAATGGAACGACATAGAGTGCTAACAAAAGACGGGTTTCCTCTCAGTGTCATCCAATCCGAAACGACGGGAGGCAGACTTTGAAAGATTCAACATAGTACGCTCCATAGAAATCGGGGATCAGCTTCCGCGTTTAGTTAACGTTAAATTACACGTCAACAGTTTGACCGTTGCAGCACAGGCGGACATAGTTCCGGGCCAGATGATCATTCTAACACATTGCAAAATGGGATTTCAATCTCCGTACGCTTCCCCATTTTGTACGACATCTTAATGGACTGAGGTAGGATTGAAATCTAAAACAGATTTTCATAATGTGAGTGGTTTAACGAATTGAGCTTAAAGACTTGTAAAGCGTGTGTTATTGCGTGTAATTTATTACGGAGATCGAATGGATCACTATTTTAAACTGCGACCGGAGAAAGTCTACAAGGAAGTGGATTACATTGCCAAAGACAAGTTGACATTCTACAGACTAGCATTACTGGCGAATAAAGAATATTTTGCTGGAGGCACACATTCAATATAAATTGAAGGAAGAACTCAAAGTGTGAAACTTAAGGCGCATTTTCTACTTCCGGAAAAATGTGGACAAAACAAAGCAGAAAGGCACGAAAAGATCGGTCCAAAAGATCTTTTACGGCGGGACGTAGACCCCGGAGTTTTCTGCTGTGGAAAACTAATCGCGGCAAGACAAATTGATGAGGAGGGTTTTACGGTGAACCAGAAATTTTGTCAGCCTCCGTCTCAGTTAAGTTTGGATGCCTACAAATTGTTTGCTGGAGATGATATGAGAAAATTTGTTCTGGACAAATTTTATTCATGGAGTTTCTTCAAATTCAAACTTCCTCTCGACTGTAAAAAGTTGGTTGAGAGGTCAAAGGAACAAAAACAAAATTTTGCGTCGCTGGTATCGGATGTGACTAACGTGACAAGACCGTATTGCAATGTTTTGCAACTCCCGTCAAATCTACCTTACCATCAGGATGCTCCAATAATCACAGGTAAATACCAGTTTCTCAGGAATTCGTTAAAACTTTACTTATCGTTTAATACAATCTCTTTCATTTAAACTTTAGGTCTGGAAAAAGTGGAGATGGGCCCACTTACTGTGCTGTTGGTCGACTGTGGCGAGGGAAAAGGAATTGCAGAGTTGCTTTGATTGAATGAAAAGTACTCGACAGAACAAAAGTGGAGTAAAATTCAGAGACAGAATTGGGACAGCAAGGTTTGTGGAATCGGCGAGAAGGTGAAAACTAGTTCACAAATGCCAACAATCGGCGTTCTTCATGACTTATTGTGGATCCAGATAAGAAACGAATGTGACATGTGAATTTGCTGACTGTGAGAAGAGAGGTCTTAGAGGGGTGCCGGGAGAGTAGTTTTGCTAAATTAAATCAGTTTTTCTCAGAAGGCCAGCTTTTTACTTTTATTTGAAATAATAATCGTTATCAAGTAGGTAATAATTAATTGCGAAGCGTGGTCTAATGTTAATTCAGGTGTTTATTTCGTGGGATATAAATACTCCCTGTTAATTAATTAATTATGCATAGTTGCTTTTACTTTCCAATTTCTGGAATAGATTATTATAGCGAAATAGCTAATTTTTGATAAATTGACGGATATTAAAATGCTACTTGTGAATGAACCGGATGAGTTATTTTTAAAGTAAAGTGTAATTAGTAAATTAAGTTAATTGTAACAATAGTGAAAAGATGTGGCCGAATGAATGAAATTAGGCAATAGTTACCCTATCAATTAGAAAATGTTCAGGCATTTTTTTGTTATTCGTTGAAACTTATGATGAATTTTATTTGTCATTCACGTGCAGTATATAGTATACCCCCTCTGGGTTAAGATATGCTTTAAAAATCCAAATATATTAAAACATTTATAAAATTATTTCATTCTTTTAATAAAATTGTAATTTGGTTACTATCCACAGACATAGAATACTAAATTAGCAAATGAGGCTTAAATTCATTAAATTCATAACTTCACATTGTCCGTTCATATCAAGGCCCTATGCCGAGCCAATTAAGCTCAGATCTGAATTTAGTTGACGAGATTGTGAATGTTGGTGGAAAATACCACTTATTTAACCGTCCGTTTAAGAACGACAACCAACGGGCCTTGTAAGGGCCACCTACTTTATTCGAATAGTATTTACAAACCTTTTGATCAATAAAAAATGTTAACACNATGTTGGTGGAAAATACCACTTATTTAACCGTCTGTTTAAGAACGAAAACCAAAGGGCCTTGTAAGGGCCACCTACTTTATTCGAATAGTATTTACAAACCTTTTGATCAATAAAAAATTTTAACACATAAGCGCCTCTCTTATGTGTTAACATTGATGTTAACACATAAGGACCGGTCTTGGTTGTTAACACATACACTATGGAACTTTAATATACGTCACGGCCTATACATAGTTTTCAAACGCACATAAATCAGAGATAGCAAAACATTATTTGGTTTTTCAAAATTTATTATTAAACTACACGTATTAACGTACGTTTTAACACAATTAACCTACATAACTAGTGCTTTTAATTTGTAGTTAGCCATTAATTAAGTAAAAAGATGACAATTTCATGGTGCAAAATTATACGTCAAAATTGAATTGGTAGCTGAAAAACGTAATCATTAATTAATTATCGAATAATCCGGTTTTATATTTAATAGTTAGAACCTCCATTATCAAAACTGACTGTTCAAACATGTTTCGACACCTTTTCTACCGTTTTTGGGTTCACTTCCAGTTCCATGACCTCCGATTCTCGATCAACGGCCTCTTTGTTGGCGTCCTTCGCCTGGTACCGTATTAAATATAATTATGGCTTAAAATATTCAGACAGGTGCCAAATTAGTCTGAGATACATGGTTTATGGTGGACTTCATGGTGGATTTCAGCTTTATTTAGTGAAATATCGTAGGTTTTCTTAGCCGTTTAGGTCTGACCAATGTCTTGCCAACGGAAATATGACCTTGCATGTAGGAGTTTTTGAACCGCGGCTCGAACATTTGGATTCAGAATGTTGAGGTACAGTGCCTCAAAGTTAAAACCGGACAGCTAGTATCTATTTCATTATCGAGCTTTTACATCCATGCAAAAATAAGTATGGGACATAGGACGGGTATTGTCTGGTAGCCAAAATCCTGCTCTTTCATTTGGGTTTAAGTTGGTCCGTGAAAATCGCACCATATCAAACTGATTTGGAAATGAGATGGATGGATCCAATAATCAGACCAAAAAAATTACCGGACAAATTTAAATCTACGGTCCAAATTAATGATAATTCTATTTCAATTTGCTTGAAAATTACATTAAATTAAGTAGCTTTGTATCCTACATTAGTTCCATACGTGAAACAAATTTTTTTCAACCCACTGACCTTTGGAACTGACCCCATAAGAATAGTGTTAACCTTATGGAAGCAAATTTAAATATTCCAAAACTTCATGTTCGGAAACATTTTGAAACGGGAAACGTTTGGAAATCAAATATTAGCTTGTTGGTAATATGATTCAATTCAAATTTTCATTGGAACATCACGGGCAGTGAAGATATGGACCATGCAACATGATAACAATTAGGTGGCATCGTTTCCAAGAATTGGAAACATGTTCGAGAGAGAAAGAAAAATGTTCCAAAATGTTTTAACTAGTTTATAATGGTTACATTGATGTAATTACCTTATTTAAAAACTTTTTCGACTCACCTTTTATTTTTTTCACCTAACCGGAAGTGGCAACTCCTTGCCCTTAATAAAGGTTAACCTAGGTACTGGATACTTATGTGTTAACAGGCCAAAAACCTGGTAAGTATAATCCTACCTTAAAATAATTATTCCAATAACTAAATGTAGTTGTTTCTCATAAATTAAAAATAATATTTCCTTTTAATATTTTTTAAACAATTGCCACATAATTTAATTACACTTTTAATTTAATTATAATTTTTTAATCGCTCTTAGCAAGGTGGTGTACAAAAGGTAACAAATTAACTGATTTTATAATTAAATAATTTATTTTCTACTACCACAGTTCAAAAAAACTACATTTTAATAGAGTGAAGAGCAAAGATAAGATGATATCGTTGATTGATAACCACTAAAACATTTCTACTAAATAATTTTTTTCTTCCAAAACAATTTGCTGATTAATTTTTTATAAATCTATAATTTATAGATTAATTTAATTAATTTACAATATTACTAACCACTTCAACAATTAACTAATTACAATTAAATGAGCACCTCCATGTCCTGGAGGATGCTTTCCACTCGGCTTGCATTACTTCCAACAAAAATTTCTGGATTTAGTCGCCTCCTCACAACAGCGGTTTCCTCCTCCCCTCTATTTACGGTACTATGGAGGGCGATTGCTCGAACATTCCTCCCAAATTCTTAGTCAGTCAGTGGGGCTTTTTCGAATAAGCTTAAGGGCCCGGCTTGAGGGTCCCCAACTTGACCCTACATGTACTCCAGGATAACCGGAATGTCCTCAAATTCAAAACCATTGCCACCATTCGATTTGCGAGTTGCTTAACCTCTGGAATTTGGCGGAGGGACAACGACGGAGTGGACTCCTCCAAAATGTCATCCTGCTCTTCATTTTGCTGAAGGCAGATAGGGGCGTTGGTGGAGGAGGACCGTGGTGGGTTTGTGTGGAGGTGGTCGCTGAATTCAGAGGGAGGGATGGAGGTGGCATGGCTCCCTCCTCCAGTTGCTTTTTGAAGCCAGCGCGAGGACTTGCGAGGAAAATGGAGGGTATTTTTGGAGGCCGTGGCATCCAAGCTGCCGCTTCGTTGCAGTTGCTTGAGGGAGGTAGCGTTCAAACGATGACGAGGTGGAGCCAAGAGATACTGCTGCATCCACCTATCAAGTCCGCGGTTAGATGGGAGGGACGGCGGGAGAAAGTGGAGGTTTGTACAAGAATGGAGACAGGACAAATCCTCCCGTTTTATTGACAAGCTTCTCGAGTGGAGAAGCTGCTTGAGTAAGAATTTTGCGGAGGGGACATGCGGGAGGAGACTCCCCCAGGTTTTCTGAAGAGACTGAGTGGGGCATCCTGCAACTCCTCCAATCTCGCGCCTCCCTTGACATAACCGGAAGATTCCACTTGGTAAGCAGTTCCCTCCAGCTCCTCCATCTTGTTCACTCCACGCTCCTCCAACGTCAAAATAACTCGAGTAAATGCAAATAAACAAACAAAACGGTTTTTACCAATAAACCGAGTGAACCGTGAACTGCACCAGTTTTGTCCTGT
Organism: Coecobrya sp. COE2; assembly: GCA_027743765.1. NCBI lineage: Eukaryota > Metazoa > Arthropoda > Collembola > Entomobryomorpha > Entomobryidae > Coecobrya > Coecobrya sp. COE2. The sequence goes on along the minus strand of JAHZMV010003812.1, from coordinate 6,615 downwards.
TTTTAAAGTACATTTTTTATTAAACCAACCAATTAAATTAACTCACAAGTTTAAAAAAATGTTAATTAAAATTAAATTAGTGGTCCTTGGTTTTGGAGTGCTTGGCCGAGGATTGGCGTCCGAGTTGGCTGGAACCTCCCGGAGTTGGCGTTCCTTCACTACAAAAAAGAATATATAAATGTATAATTCAACAATTAGTGGAAAAATTAAAACTATAATTAAATCTGGATTTAGATATATTTTGTTACCGTTGCAAAGTAGGCGCCATTTCCTCCTTCCATCCAGTCTGTATCCCTATCTCCTCCATTCCCTCCCGAGCAGCTAGAATGGCTGCCTTCTTGCGACGGAGTTCCTCCACCTCCATATTCATTGCTTCCCACTCCCTTCGCTGCATAACGACTAGTCCTTTTCCCGGGAGCACCACATAACTTGGAGGGGCTCCTTGCTTCCGAACAGGGATAGGTGATCCACAAAGAGCACCGGAAGTTGAAGCTGTTAGCGTCGGTGCTTTCTTCAGTTGACGCATGACCAACGGTCTCCCACACCAAGCTGGCGTCACTTTTTTCTTCATGGCGGTGGCGTCTTCGACCGTTCCGACAACTTCACCTCCATCTTGCTCCTCCTTCGATTGCACCGGGATCGCCTCCATTTTTTTCTCATGAATGATCCACACAAAAAATACCAGCTATTAAATTCAGCGTTAAATTTAAAGCAAGTCAACACTCACTAAACGCATAGAAGATTACTTTTCAAATAAATCGAGTTAACTAATTAAAGACGTTAATTAACTTTAACCACTCCAATTAACTTAATATCAGAGCACCTTGCAAAATTTGACCAAAAAACTAAAAGGTTTTTGCTTTCAACTCGTTCGTCAAGTCCACAAGCACAACAAATGTAATTGCACGTGAATAGATTGTTTAAAACATAGTTTGGCGCGCGCGCTCTAGTGTTTTTATTCTCTTACCGCAGAAGCATAGTTTAATCTTTTCCCTGCAAGTTTTGGAGAATTATTACTTTTAAACGGTTTTCCAGACAATTAAATTAATTATAACATTAATTAATTGTGTATTGCTTCTTAATTTGTAGCTATTAGCTAGCTAGCTAAGTGTAAAAGTGGAGATGGCAACGAATTCTAAAATTTAAAAAAATCTCAGTCTATTGTATCAAAATTAAAAGTCTGGGCGTCCTTTACCAAACAATGAGAGATATTGGTAAAAATTCCAGTATAGGTTACTATACTATTTTTATATACTATGTACTATATATATATACTATATATATGGGGTGGATCCTAAATCTAAAAAGCCAAAAATCCAAACGTCCAAAAATCCAAAAATCCAAAATTAAATAAGTTTGATTACTTTTAGGTTAGGTTATGTTAGGTTATGCTAAATATTTAATTTTGGATCGACATAGATCCTATATATATATATACATACTTATAGTACTTATGGTTTTCTAGTACATATGGTTTTTGCAAATGAATTTTTTTGTTTCCTACTATCTTTAATATTAATTTACATATAAATGTCAGTTTTCTGTAAAACGCATTCGTTTCGAAAATTAGGAAAACTCCTTACTTTGGCAGAAATTTTAAAAGTATTATTTTATAAAAAAAGTTATGAGTGATGATTTCTTGATGATTGTATAGATATTCTATTCAAAATAAACTCCATTGTTACATTATTACTACAGCAAGACTTAAATTATGTTTATATACTATTTCCGGAATGTTCTGTAGTTATTCTTCCAATCATCAATACGGGATGTGGAGGATACCCCATTGGAATAATAGGTTTCAGCATATCCAATTTTTATGTACACCGCAACGCCACCATTTTACTTTTCCTACAGCTCTTTACTAGTTTAGTTTATTAGGTAAAGTAGGTTACTACGGCCAACAAGCTGATTTGTTTCAAAATGAAAACTAGGAGGATTGTCCCATTTCATTATATTTAAATTTAATTCCTCCGATCGCTTTTCATATTGAAGTTTGCTATCTTGTATTTTTGCGTCAACCTTTTTGGATCATTTAATCAGTACTTTCCATTATTTTCATTCAAAATATTTAAAACCATATTTGTTTTTAAAATACTAATTATTATTTAAACATTCGTTTAAAGTAAAACTTTTAATTCAGATTGAGATAACATATCAAGCTGCCATTTAATTGAATTTGTGGGTTAATCAAGTAGGAATTAAGTTCAAGGTTCGATTGTTGAGTTATAACAATAACACAGTTAAAAATTATGCAAATTAAACCAAGTGGATTATTGGAATTTTGGATTTACGACCTCGAGTATGGTTTATCATGAAATAAATAAACCAATAAATTGCATACTTTACCCAAACCTCATGCGCTTATACAATCTACTTTCATTTTTATACTTTTACCATAGAAAAACCTGTAAATATCGCTCAACGATGGCTATAAATGGGAATAATTTGTGTTACTAATAATTACAAAATAATTTTAATTGATTTTATCTACTGCCATTATTGCTATTCAAACTATAAGAGCAATATGGACAGATTAACAATACAAGTAAAATGCAGTTTTAAATCATGAGTTTTCATAATAAACACGAAAGGAATCAACTTTTTCGAACCAAAGTTATAGCTTCTCCTCATTACTGAAAATGTCATGAACTCACTCATCCAATTAATAAATTTGTCGAAGAAACACAAATTTGTATCTAACACGAAAAATATTTCGTATTCACTGATTAGCTGGAAAACGAATGGCATTGAAATTGATAAAATGGACATCATAAGAAATTTACAAGATATCGTGTAGCAATATTTAAGACAATATTATATGCAAAGTTAAAATGAATAAAATAATGAATAAAATGAAACAACAAAAGTTAAAATATACAATTAGTTAATGCAAATTTTAGTGTTTAGTAATACATATATGAATAATGAGTAGTTTTTTATATTACGGAATCTATCGAAAAAAATTTGAATAACTAAAATCCAGAAGTTTTATAACGACAGGCAACAGCAGTGAAAGATGGTAGTTAAATTTGTATTATGTTTGTTGAAAATAAGATCATTGGAAGCCGAATTGGTTTGTTTGCTTTTAATATTTATTGGATTAGATCATAAAATGAACAGTTTGACGTAAGTAGCAATTTAATACAAAAAATGCTTTATATTATTTTTTATATAACAATATAACTATATAGTTGGAGTGTAGGAGTTTAATGCAATGTGTAGACCATTGGAGGTTTATAATTTAAACGAAAATAAATTCAGTAAAAATTTATGGAATTGATATGTGATTTCTTTGATCAGAGATGCGATTGAAAATAAAAAATGAAACGTGTCTCTATTCAGCAATAACCTAGCCTGTATGTTAAATATAATGAAACATGTTTGTTTGGTTGAAGATAACAGATAAAGTAGCCATATGGGTACATACAATAAACCATTTCATCTGATAAGCAGTACCATAGATGCTGTATAACATCTTTACAAACGATGAATTAATGCTTGAATTAAACAGCAAGCTCGTAGCAATAATTGGAAATTTCAGGTATGTATAAGCACTTTCCGTAAAGTATGCATCTCCAAGAATAATTGAATAAAACAAAGTTTTAAAATAATCCTAAATTCCTTGCTTCCCCGTTTCAACGTATACATCGTTATCCTTATTCCTAGATACTAGAAAAACTATATGATAATTAAAATAATAATGGCTCAGCATTTAAAAAACAAACGTACAAGATGAAAGAATTTTCTGCAAATCTTTGTGAATAGTAGTATTAATAGTAGTATTACTCGAAAGGTGATCAAAAAGATGACACAGATAAACCTTTATCTAATACTACACCGTGTTGACAAAGAAATATCTTTGGTAGCATTGAATACAGTCAGAATTATTTCTGCGTTTTTTTAATCTTTTTCGAATATAGTATTTAATTTTTTTAATATTCACTCAACCTGTAGTTCACATAAATGGCTCCTCCTAACTTTCTAATCTATTATATACGATATGAATACTCACGTGAATTTTTATTGTTTTATTGAAATAAATAAATTAAAATATACTGAACAAAAACAGATAGATCATCGATAAAATAAAACTAAAGTATTTCCAAATTAGTAAATTCACTACAATTGGGTTTTGCGGTTATTCAGATAGAGACAACCGTATAATTTTTTCAAGAAATCACGATAGGACATACTTCAAAGCCGCGATGATTTTTTCTAGCTTATCGTTAATTTTAGATATAAGTAGATCACTGGAACTCATTTTTGGGTTTGAAAAGATAAGAATAACTTTGTGATGAGAGTTGTGTTAATTACATGAGCGTTTTTGGAAGTTAACCCGGTATATAACAATGACTTTCGTAAGCTCAGGAGAACTCTACACAAGATTATAACTCTTAGTTATGGCACAATTAACTTGACAAATTTTATGTTAATACAATGGCAAGAATTCCGATTGACGATGGGATTTGAAATAATCGCATTTAAATTTTGTATTAATTTGCAGAAACGAGTCACTTTGGAATGGATAATTGGTTGTCTTTATTGTTTACTTTGTGGAGAAATTGGCTTTGTGAATAATAACTTTGAAGAAATAAACTTCCTAAATCAAATTCGCACACAAGGGCCACATGAACCTGTAAAGATAATGATGTATTTTGAAAGTGGAAATAAAGCACTAAACATGGCCGACTTTAAGTGCATTTTAGGTAATGAAGAAATTCGTGTTCGTAAAATATATATTTTATTTTGCAATTTTCAAGTGTAAAACAACCTGTTTATTTGGTGGCTGAACAAGAAGTAAGGAAATATTATTGTTGGTGATGAAATTAGATCCTTAATATAATATTGTGGACATCTGCTGAGTTCAATGATGAATTAAATTTCATTTCATAGTAAAATATTAGTGAGAAACAGTTGTAATGAATAAGTCGCAATATGGATGAATAGTTGAGATTAGCATGAAAATCTGGAAGATTTTTGGGGAAAAACAAGTTGTGTTTGTTTTTCCAAGTTTTCCAAGTCCATTGTTTTTATCAAGTTGTGACGCCGTCTATAAATTCTTCCTAGTTTATGGAGATTAAAACTGAATAGATTTTTTGTGCTGAATATTGGAAAGCATTTATATCTAGTTAAATGCAAATGCAAGCACGTAATATAAATTTACACAAGATGAATGACTTGCATAACCTTTAATGCATAACATTATCCTCAAGCTAGAGTTGGATGCTTACTTTCTAGGCAGGTATTTAACAGTTTATTCAGTCCGTGATTTTAGTATATTCCCTTAGTATATGGGGGAAAATCTACCACTATTATTGTCTAAAATCCTGTGAATTGTGTTGTAATATTTATGATTACATCATGCTGATGACAGCTTGTACACACAATATTGCTTATTTTTACCACTAAGCAGATTTGCGGAAAGCGTTACATACATAATTCTAAAATGTGATGATTGTAGTTATGTCAACGTTCGCAAAACTATTTTTAAACAAGCGACAAAATTTGCATACCGGTTGCAGCAATCATAAAAGCCTTTGGCAGCTTCAAATGGAATCCATATAGAATGAAATACATTTTCTGTTTGTGTTTTTGTAAGTTAGTTCACATTCGAATTTTCAGTTGCTCGCGGATAATTAGCTAAAGTTGTCTAATATATTTAGTACATTTGCGAATTAAAATAAGGGATGATTTATTTTAGTGTTGTGTGAACACCACACACCTATCGTTAATGGTTCTGGAAATGTTTACATAACTCTAGGTAGTTCGTAGCCAATTACGCTCATGAGTGTTAAAATTATATAATGCTTTTCAATACTAGTGAGGTAGCCAGAGACCCCGTATTGCATAATAAAATGTTAATTATTCTTCACCACAATATGAATTGTTTTATATAAAGAGATGGTTAGTCAGGTGGTTTATTTGATATGTAAAAGCGTAGAATGCACAATTTAAAGACAATGTGTAGGGGCCAGCCTACACGTGAACGGTGATACATAAGGAAGGTAATTGAATTGATTCGTGAAAACTTTCTGGAGGTGAACTTTAACTTTAAAATTTACAATTTTCCACTGACTGTAGTAAGTTTAAGCGAAATTTGAATTCACGGGCACGAGCAAGATACCAGCTTGCCTATATGGAGGTCAAATGCAATTAAAGTTATGCTATCATAGGCAATTCAAATCCAAGATCATAGCTATTTTCTCCTGTGGGTAGAAAGCATCATACAAAATACACTTTACTTGCGGTTTAAATTTATGCTTGTTTGGGAATTGAACATAAAATTCGAAAGAAGAATCAGCAATTACTTAGCTTCTCACTAAACTTATACATACAAACATTCACTACATTTGTGTTTGGGATTTTGTATTCTGTTATTAATTCTTTCTATGAACAACAGTTAGTTTGTAAGAATTCCGGTCTTCTTGAAATAAATTATATTTATGAAAATTAATTTAATATTTGACTTGAAAAAATATACATGATGATTGGATAAAGGTATAATTAACTACAATCTTAGAGTAGTTAGAGGAGAAGAAACAGACATTTCCCATGTAAACGCGTGTGACGAAAATTGCATTTTTTGAAGTGTACCGAAAATTTTCTCCCATT
>JAHZMV010003811.1:0-14512 GCA_027743765.1 Coecobrya sp. COE2 | reverse complement strand
TTTCGGCTAAGAAAAAATCTAAAACTGGATTCCAATATCCTGAACAATAAGTGGTTTAAATAGGCGAAATCCATTTTACATGTTACTGAAGAATGGATTGGATTTTTATTGTATTTTGAAATACAATCTGCTTCTGCCAAGAAGAAATCATTCTACACACTTCTCGAAGTACTTCGACGGAAAAGTAATAAATTTAATGGATGTACTTTCATGGTCATAATAGGTTATTTCAACATTAATATAGGGCACAGTCAGAAGTATTTTTGTTTTACTTGCTTCTAAAATTACAGAATGTTGAGAAGCGAATATCCCAACATTTCTGACACAACGACTTAATTCATTCATATAGGTATATGCTTTTGTTTCACGAATCTAAAATTGTTTTTTTTTCTATGTAGAGTAAATGTGTGAAGGTATGCATATATATGGCGTATTTTATCCTCCCCAGAGGTGAAACGACGAAAATTTTCCTATATATGCAGCGAGTAATATCAAGGGATGTATGTAAATATTCCTATATGCTTTGACACCTATGTCTACAAGCAATGTAAGCAAAATTTCGCAAAAAACTTCAATGTGCCATTGTCATAAGATGGCAAGTATCTGCATCAACTGTGTACCTGTGTACCAGCATAGGTATGTACATAACTTGCACTTTAAGTCCTCTTGATCTCATTTTTCTGAGACTACAGAATCACTTTGTTTGGCTTTCTGTTACAAGTACACCATTACTTTCTCAAAGTTATATTCCTGTCATGAGAATTGCATTTTGAAGTGTACCGACAAATTTATTTTAAATTTTATAACTATAAACGGGTAAAAAAGGCAATATAGACATTCCATTACAATGACAAATCTCACGAAAATGTCTCCTTTCCTCTTTTTATTTCTCTCAGGAGTGGGTGAGTGACTACATTTTCAACTTTAAGGATCATTTCATACTACTTACTTGGCAACATAACCTCCATAAGCTGGAACACCATTCATATCAACGTTCCTCTGTGGCTCTCCATTCCCCACTTTCCCATCATCATTTCCCTTCCAGGTTCCGGCGTCTTCCTTGAATTCAGTTGATCTACTAAAATTTGAATAACATTCATAATTAGACCTACAGTACGGGTGGTAAGGTGGAAAAAGTATTAAAATTAGTACGGGGTTATTCTAGCATAGCACAAAACACGCAAGAGTCAAAGTGACAGTGGTCTCAAAACTTTGTAACGTTGAAAATACTTTTCCCTCACAAAATTACACATAAGGAGAGAAAGAAAAAGAATACCCACACATGTAATCAAAAAATAAATTTTGAGTGAACATTAAATCGATAGAGAAACGTGTGAAACAAATTAATCCAGAGTGTCAGCATTCGCCCTTGACAGACAGTGTACCACTTGCAATGTCTTGATAAATTGTACTTTTCTTTCTCGCTAAGAATAACGAAAGACGAGAGCTAAAGACATAAGAAGAAACAATAGAAGATCTATATAGTACGCGAATAAAAACTAGTTCAATGGCAAAATAACTCGGAACTGAAGTAGCGCCCGTATTTTACAAGGACAGCTTATAGTAGATGTTATGGCATGGCTCTAAAATCGGGATAGGTATATTGTTAGGAAACATTAAATAGGTCGACACAATTTACTTACTTGTTAAGAAAGCTACAATAATATATACAGATACAGTTATTTAGTATTTCATAAACATATTATTTTCATTTACTCGTCTCAGCAATACTAATGGTATGGATTTCGCATGTGCAAAAAGTAAAAATATTTGTAACAAGCAACAACATGACAGACTGGCAGTGCAAAATTAGTCTTTCTGCAGTTTGGATAATGGTACCAGTAAAAAACTAAAGCTTGGTAAAAGAAAAGAAGAATGAGAAACGAATGGAAGCTGATGTGTAAGAAGCTTGTTGTGCGTTTTAATGTTGTATACCTGTAGAAAAAGTTTTAATCAGAGAAAATCAGATTAACTTAACAAAATCCTAAAAATACATGCAGACACAGAGAGCACATAAATTAGATTGCTTTTGGATTTTACTACATTTACTATAGTTCTTTCTTTACAAACTAAATGATCCAGTGATGTTAGTTATGTGTTGTTGAAATTAATGTTAAAAGTAAAAAGACAGGACATTATTTTTTTCTATCAATGTAGTAATATTTAATCAGAAAATCTTACCTCTTCACAAAGCGCTCTCATACGACGTGTGCTTGAAAGGGACTGGAAAGCAACAAAAGAACAAAATTGGCTGCATTAAACTTTTCCTGTTTACCAAGAAAATCATTTCTGTATACTTGTTTGCCACTGGAGTTTCAGAGAACTTGTCGAACAAAAATAAACTCATTATACTTCGTTTAAATACATCGCTGCGAAAGATTAGGCGCTAAACGTGAACTTCGTCGCTGTCAAAATTACTGACGATGGAAAAATGTATTTCAAACAAGTGTTATATAAATTGCTAAAATAACGAAGCTCGTCGCCTGTAGCCGTTCAAAGAAGCACCAAAAATAGATGACATAATAAATTCTGTGCCTCAAGGGTAAAAATTCTTTCACATCACATCATAATCAATAAAATTTTGACAAACCAAAATACGAAACCACATATCACGGACAGACAGACAACTATTCCTACACTTCCTCACAATACTTTCACCCATACGATAACAAGGAAAAAGTTCGGCTTTTTGTGGTGTGATATGAAGCAAAATTATAATCATTATAGGCAATCTATATGCATATTAAAATATTCTAAACTTCTGCTGTGGAATTTTTCTCTCCAAACATTATACATATATTTAATCAGAATGAGCAGTCCGAAGCATCATGTTAATAAAAAGTTTGTCGAAAGTCCAAACCCCTTTAGTTGTATTCTCCCTTGCGCTTCGTTAGCTAAGTACATATACTCAAACTAGTACTAAAATCTTTGGTTAGAGAAAGCAACTATGTTTTCTTCATAAACTTAATACACATCTAATATAAAATGCAACTCGGGTTTCCTTGAATTTGATTGAAAGTAGATTAAACATGTGTCTGAAATTCGTAACTTTGTCATCACACTTTATCCTTTTCTGTTTATGTAAACAGCAACAGCATCCCGAGGACCCTTGCAAACAAAAATGAACTTCAAAAAGGTTTTGTTTGGACAATCCTTGCAATAAAATGTTTGAGCTCAAACCGGTATTTTTCGGTTACAATAAATTAGTTTCTAAATACTAATACATTTTATGCAAATTTCAAATTACTAAGCTTGTTTGTTGTTATTACTTTGAGAGTTTGTCTTTTCACTGTTGATTCATCTACATACTACATACATGATTGCATAAATGAAATGTGCTTTAATACTCATGTTTCTGGTTGTACAATTAAAGTTTTTCAAGTGATTCTATCCGTATGCATCAGCCATTTTATGTAGGGAGCGATCACAGAGATAGATATTTCCAATGTCTATAGATGCATTACATACATGCATTCTGAGGTACACGTCAGTTATTACTTTCACCTCGTTAGATGTCTTATCTATTAAATGACCGTGTAATACAGACATTCTAATTTGAATTTGACATGTAAATGTATGATTCACTCAGTCACCCAAATTAAGGAGTGGAGCATTCTGATACGAATGGTCACCAGCTTTTTAAAAGTTTTGAATTATCACATCCCTTGTAAGAAGTACGATATATAAAATAACCCAATTTTACTCTAGAACTAATTACTATTGAAGGATGAGACTTTTTATTCTACAGTTGGTTCCACACACCACCAGTTGGTTGGTTGGTTTTGCAGAAGTATAAAATTAATATACCAAACGACTGGATGTATAGAACATCTATCAATTATGAATAATTTGCCATATATTTATGACGGGAAAATAGGGAAACATGTTTTGGATGTACAGAGCGTGACAGAGTATAGAACGGAAAACTCGTTGTCTACTATCATAACAAATGAAATAATGCACGCTATACACATGTCCGAACTTTTTTATATGCCAATAATGTACTATACTATGTACTATCTCAAACTGTTGCATTCTTTTGCAATGCACAGTGCAGAGTGCACTCGCAGTTGAAATAGGAAAAATACTAGTTTTGTTGTACCATTTAATCCTGACATGAATTAAGTTATAGAATGTTAGTTCAATTAATTATAATCGGGAATATCAAAATAATAAGCATGCATGTCCATCAAGTCATATTCTCCTTTCATTTCTCTCTATTTATACTCACAAAAGTAAGGAGAAAGTTTAGAGTTAATATTTAATACATTTTCAGTCACTTGTTTGCCAAAAAATATAATAAACGACTGAGGGAAAAGCCCAATTGCTAGCCTACATATATTGCTAATTCAAATTACTGAATAAACGCTGGCTGGAAGTTAAGGTGTCATAGTTAGAGTTTTATTGTATGCTTTGGCGAGATAAATGCCATTAAAAATCATTTGAAAATTTTGAAATCACGTTGTAACCTTTATTATCTTCGGTTTAAGCGAAACCGGTCAACGCGAAACCAGTAGACTGCGTACTGGCGAAAAATAGAATGTACGCTTCATATTACGTATTAAAGTGTAATAAGTATAACGCGAACCAGTAGCACTTTGATAACATTTCGCTGATCCATGTTGTCCATGTTGACAGTTGCTACCAATCAGCAAGTTACTCTGCTTGTTGACTGTGATGATAATACCTAGATCTACATGTTTATACATACTTATATACATTGTACATTACATAATATGCATCCAGGTAGTTTTCATACTTGATGGATAACAGTGTGTGCCTCTACACACACACCTGTCATTTAAGCAAATACAAACATTCTCACTCTCATTGTAAGATATTATAATGCAAACGATAAAATTGGTGTGGTAGAATACTCATGGTTTTCAAATTTCCTTCGACAAATTGCTGCTTACGTGGTAAGGAAACCACATAGGAAAGGAGAAAGTATAACAAGCTTTATGAAACACTTTCTGTGTCATTTGCTATATCCAATGATTAGGACGTCGGGCGAATTGGGCTTTCGTGAATCTATCAATATAATTGTTTTTATGTACTTCATGTATCGACTAAGCAGAGAGACTTGAATTTACAAGTTTAATACAAAAATAAGATATTATTTATAACCTGTCAGTTTATGCATGGAGTGGAATTTCTCTTGTGTATTCCCTACACTCACACGTAATAAACAGCTACCTAGCGTATTTAGGCATTACGAAAAGTACTTTTTAAGTTAGCATGGAAGGGAAAAAATCACCATATACATAAAATTCCTGTGTCACTCATGCTCGATTATGCGGAAGAGAAAGTGGATCAATATGCATTGGAAAGGTCCCTACGGTATAACTCATACAAATGAATATATATTGACTATCCATTAACTCGCTTCCTCGATATGATGACGGTGAAAGTGAAACTACTTTAGAGATTGTACACGAAGTTCTTACTTTCGTAATACAGCACTGTACATTTCATATGTATTCTTTCAGTGACAACACAAAATATAGTTAGTTTTTTTATCTAGCTTATAAAATACTTGTGTAGGAGAAAAACAGTGATGTTTCATGATGAAATTTTGCTGTGTAAGTAACCACAGATAGCACGTTTGACATTCTTTCCCTTCCCTTCAAGGCTACCCTCTTTGGTTTAGCTCATACCTTGCAACATGTGAAATAGTAATTCAACTCGTGCGTTTATATGGACCCTCATATTTATTTCCTCAACGCAACGTCCATACTAACGACAAGACGTAACGGCATCTTATATGGATGACAAAAACACTGGATGAAGTGAGGAATGCAAGCTGTGGAAAGAATACAGCTCAGCTCTATGTAATGTTTAGCGTTGGTCTATGAACTTTTGTTTCGGCTGTGGCTAGTACCTAATCGGAGATCAACAGGAAGATAGAGAATGATGCTGTCGCGATAAATTGTTGAATGTATTGCTTGTGGTATTGCATGAAGAGCCACAAGTCTTCATCTTCACGTACGAAAGGCTGAAGTCATTGTGATTGTTCTCAGTCAGAAAACAAAGGCTACAGCGTTATTCTAACCGTGAATAGGAAAGAAGAAGAAGAACACATAATACGATCCTGTGTGGCGTGTAGTCCTATACATCTAATGCATAGAACTGTGCATGCTACACATAATATTGTATTCAATTCAAAAGGATCCAAGAAGAAAATGCGGGTGTAGGTGTTTTCAGAAGAAATTCTTTTAAACATGTCCGCATGAAGCCAGGTTTTACCCTACCAGTTGAATTTTGCACATAATATATAATCTTGAAAAAAAATTCTTTCAAACAAAATATACCCTATATTTGCAAAATATATGTACGCTTACAAAATACATACATATACCAACAGTTGATTCACAAAGGCCTGGTGCGAAAACTATAATTTTTTGTAGGAGTTCGCGCAACTCCTTTCCATGGTGGCATCGTCATCATCATCATCATAACGATGTGAAGGAATCTTCTTGTTGTACATTCAGCAAATTCGAAGAGTTCGAATATACAGCAACATCGGCAGGATCCACCAACCATCTTCCTGGTACGACGGTACGTTAGTCTTCTTTAGCAAACAGAATAGAGGGTTCCTTGAAGGACTACAAAGTTTATTCCTATATAAATATTAGTAGTCTCTGCTCACCTAAAAATACAGTTATATACAAACTGGAAAAAGATATATCTACATAGGTAGGCGCTCGTGTGATTGTATATTGCAAAAAAATGGTTCCTTTCTTCCACTATGTACTATAATAATCATGTACCTCTGATAATGTGGTTGAAATACAAGACACAAGCAAAGCTTTTTGTCCTTCACATACATACACTATGCACCTACTTGACGTACACAGGAGCGCGAAAAAGAAGCTCTAGTTCTCTTTCTCAAGAACATTACATCGTACGTATGTACTATGTACACAAAGATGATTGTCTACCATAATAATAATGATATTTGGCAAGGATTTGCCCCTTCGCCCTTCCATCTTTGGAAAGAAATGTATTCTTTCCCGTCTTTCTGTACTACAGCTCCTTTCGCACTACATTTGTATGTATCTATGCATAACCGGAAGGCTTGTCAAACTAACCCCTTGTTCTTATATTAACAATATAACAAAACACAAAGAGAAAGTGAGTGAAGAGGAAGTAAAAGATGTAGCAGACTTTTATGCTTACTTTTTTTGCACTGTGCTTCTCAATTGTCGTCGTATACTGTCGAACGCGACTGATGCAATAGCGTACATAACATTATAATATGTACATATATGATAGCCTTTCTTAAGAATGGCCTACTTTTTATAAGGGCTCAGTAGTCATTGGAACCCTTATTACATGAAACGTTAACACAAATGTTTGTTCCGATTTCTGAGCATCAAGTACTTCAGACACATAAGCAGCAGAGTCTATCGCTCTCTAGCTCTTGCTCTTTCATATGTCAAGTAAGATATAGAGAGGGAATGATCGTTGGGAAAGTGGAGAAAAGGAGTCAAATTGTGAATTGAGTGAGCCAACTAGCTCATACTTATAAATGTACCACATCTACCATGCAAACACCACGACCAAGGATTTTGCTTGCTCATTGTCAGCGAGTGCAGTATGCTTGGCCCCCATAACAAAAAAACCTGAACTTTTTCCTGCTTCGTCTGTGCAAATAGGAATTGGAGAGCGATTGGGTTCGTTGTTCGTTCTTCTGAAACGCTTTCACTCTCACTTAATAGTCTCCTAGCTGCTTTCCTTTCTCTCTGATAATAAAATGGTTGTTTCACAAAGCCCCATATTCAACTTTCGCATTTGGGTACATTTTCTCAAGTCAAATATATGCATAGGCATTATCTGCTTTGTATCAGGAAGATGCATGTATGTAGTAAAATGCACATTGCTTGTCTCATTGCACGTTGCTCCAGAGTAAAGTTTATACACATATTATAGTACATGTTCTAGGAAGCGAATCTGTTGTAAAAGATGGGTTTTAGACATTATATACATAATATTAGACAATGCATTTGTACTTATGTGCACATATACGTGAGCAATGTGTACAGCTGCTTTCTCCCACTCTCACTTAACTTCAGTTTACTCTTTTCTCTCTGAGATAATAGATCGTACATATTCATCTGTCTGTTTGCATGTAGCTAACGAGTCGTGATAACTATAAACATTTATGAATGCCTCCTAGCTTATACCAACAAAACGTGTTGCACACTTCACACAATACCATTATTATGATGAGTGAACTACCACTGTACATTCAATTCCGAGCATTGTTGGTTGTGTTGTGTTCATTGCACATCTGCATGATGTATAGAAAAAAATACTTTCCTTCTGTACAAACACACATAATTGTATGTATGCCGATGTACGTGCATTTCTAACGCATTCTATTTTATCGTACAACGCACATCAAATAAATTCCAAATCCTAAGCGAAAGCTAAAGCCTTAAACTGAAATAAATGTAAGGAAGTAGGACGAGTTTGCTTGAGCTTTGTTGTATTCCTTAGGCGAGGTATCATGTAAAAAGCATGGTTAGCCAGAGCCAGGGGAAGTTGCGTTGAGTGAGTTTATATTCCTATGCGGTTATCGCAATAACTTTGACAATATATTATTCACACGGATACAACAGATATCTAATGTGTGTATTTGGACATATAATAAATTGTTGTTGTAGTGAACCAACTATCGCCATACTTTCACTCTGCTAGTAGTAGTAGGATATATGATTAAAGTATACCTCACGATTTGATAAGCATGCAGACTGTCCAAAACGAAGCTTCTCTTCTTCATCTTCTCATCGTTAGTCTTTTTGCTTTGCTAAGAAGTTGCATGTATTTCTCAATTTAACTTGGAGGAATTTACAGTGGGGAAAGCCGTATTGTGAAATGTGCAAAGCGAATTAGACTTTTGAGCTAAGAGGCACACATATGTACAGCTTTGGCTGACTAATCCTCTCTCTCCTTCGTCGACATCTTTTTGTAAGTTTACGTACATATTTATGAGAATATAGGCAATATGAACAAGTTTAATATTTCGCCAAGACTTGATACATGCCACTCATTTCACATTTTCCTTAATGCAAAAGCCTTTACCATGCATAAAATATATTACATTGGCATGTTCGTGTGCGTACAAAATGAACAAATTCATACCACTTTGGATTATATCATCTATGTTGCCAGTAGTCCAATATGCTTTCTAGGAAGGGGAAAGTTTAACCGCCTTTTCCACTCTTCCTCTTTGTCATTCTCCTTTTTGAATTCTGTCGCAATTTTATTACATTTGCTACTGCCACTATCAGCTTCATCGCAGGGTATGGATAAAACGAAGCATGAAAAAACATTTACTTTTAACAGTAACATGAATGAATCTTAAGTGCCTCTGGAGAAGTACTTTGTTCAATGGGATGGGAAACAAGAAGTTTCGTTATGATGAAATCACGACAACACAACCACACGATAACTACGCAAACAAGCTGTCTCGGCTCTTTTAAATGTACTTTACAGACAATTTCCAAGAAATATTCACATTTCTCGTTTTATTCTTTGGATATAAACACATCTGCTAAAAGTACATGCAAACATAATAAATGCCTAGGCATACATTATTTACCAACATACGACAATGCATAATTCCTGTGCGAATTTCATTATGTAGTTGCTAAAGTTAAATCTATCTTGTCTGTACCCAATAGACTTGATGGCTTGGCTATTCTTCTTTTAAATGTATTGAGTTTATAAAATATGTACGTTTTTCATTTTAGAGAGAAGGCTGTGTTCTTGTCACAAGTGAATCAAATAGGTATAAGAAGTGGCCAAGAAACAAGCAAACAAACTACCACGAATGTTCTTTTTACTTTTAGACCTATAAATTGATGGCAAGTAGGATATTAAAGCCACCACCATTGTGCTGCCACTTGTTCGTCTAGCACTTCGTGGTAACAAGTAAGGATGAGTGAAAGATGAAAAAACTTTCTAACTTTTTGTAGTGATGGAATAAGTCAATATGCATTGTTCAAAGTCATACTTTTTCGTATAAACTTCAAATACAAGCCAGTACACAGGGAAAGTCCAAATAACATTGTTATGTTTATGTAACATGCTCTAGAACACTTTGTCCTATACTTGATGATAGACACATTATCAGAGTGATAACGAAATTAATACAGACAGACTTTATGTGTATAGCTTTTATTTGCGTCCGCTGGGAATAATGAAAGGAAGGAACACAACGGGAGAAAGTAGAGGCTAGTCAACTTGACCGGAAATGATAGGGGAAGTAAGCAGTAATTATTGGAGTGTTAATGATGACGAACAACACGAAAAAGGGACCGAAAGTAAGTAGTGCTCTACAATTAGGAATTTTCACCCGTCAGTATACTCACGTACAATATTTCTAACAAGCCCGTACTAAAGAATGCAAGTATGCATGTATCTGTTATTGCTTCTATACGCCTAATCTTGCATTATTTATAAAAGCTGTTATGTCTCCTGTCTTCAATAGGAAGATAAATGTTAACATTGTCAGGCACGTGTTTAATACGTGCTGTTGTGTTTGTACATTATTACAACCCTTTGTCATGCAAAATGTAGACCTACCTGTGTGTACTCCACATTTCAATGAACAATTTGAGGTAGTGATCGTTGTGCTGCATAAAATTGCTCCATGTTATACACTTGGTATACCAGTAATCTCATTAGGAGTGAGTAATCTCATGACACAAGAATAATTGAAGGGTTGACGCGTGAGTGATTTACTTGAATTGGAAAACGATATTATGAGTCATGGCAAGAGGATGACAGAGAAAGAATATTGATTTATCTTACCAGATGGAACACTAAACTTTGCAAATATTTTGTCTTTGCCTCTACGTTCTGTTCTAAATAGTTAGCAAACTTTTTTTTAAATTTTCATAAAATGTTGCAAAAGCAACATAAATTAAACATTTTTGATTATGTACTTTCCTCAGAATCAATTAAATATGCAGAATGTAGAGAATAATAATATTCAAAAAATATTTCGGGGTTCTGGGAATTACAAAGGTTGGGATGATCCATAGGCAGTGAGATGTAACCGTTATGAAAGTATACATAGATAAATTAGTACGAAATGAATCCTTATTTTGTCTTTGCCTCTACGTTCTGTTCTAAATAGTTAGCAAAACTTTTTTTTAAATTTTCATAAAATGTTGCAAAAGCAACATAAATTAAACATTTTTGGTTACGTACTTTCCTCAGAATCAATTAAATATGCAGAATGTAGAAAATAATAATATTCAAAAAATATTTCGGGGTTCTGGGAATTACAAAGGTTGGGATGATCCATAGCCAGTGAGATGTAACCGTTATGAAAGTATACATAGATAAATTAGTACGAAATGAATCCAATTTATCAAAATTCTTGCTTCCTGCTGGATGCTTTTAGCCTGTGATACTTTTCGGAATTTCACTAAATCATGTGCACAGTTGCGAACTACGATCGACGGGTTACGTATTTTTAACCATGTAAATGTACATCTACAACCCATCCTATACTTCGCATACCATAAAATGGTTGGATGGACACATCTGCCTTTGATGTCAAAATTCAACCCTATATCCTCTGGTGCTTGCTCTAATTTTTTTCCACTTTCTCCAACATGTTGGTGTCATATTTAATCAAATCAAAAAGGAAAGCTATAAACCAATGATAGCAATATGTCAAACGCATTAGTTTTCCTAGTTTTGAAAAGCTTTTAACCAAAGCGGACCTTGCGCACTACCCACACTGATTTATGTCCAAAATATCAGTTCAGTGACAGCATATCTGCTTCCGAGTCTATTTTAAATAATTTGGTAAATAAATAAAATGGGTGGGGATTTGGAATTTAAAATTAATTGAAATGTACATTCTTATTCTAAATATTTATATGCTAAGGAGTTTTGTAATCAAAAACGACAATTTAAATCCTTTTTTCTGGACGAACAAGGCGAGCTCTGGAAAACATACATACAAGGTACTCTGGAGGTCATACTAAAAGGGTTTCTAAATGAAAATCTTGAATTATAATTACTTATATACATACACATGTGGTAGATAAAGCTTCATGACGGTCATATAAAGAAAAATCCTTTAGTTTCGTACATTCATGGGGAGCGGAGAATAATATGGCATTTTACTATTTATAGTCTTATATAAATGTGCTAGGTAAGCTGCTTTACAAATTCATTGTTTCCCTTCCTCTGAATTATTCTTGTCATGCATGCACATGGTATAGTCGTGCACGTTAATGTCAGCGGAAAGGTTCAGGCGAAAACAGTACATTTCATAATTTGTTGTGTTCTGAAATGTAAAAGAGCATTATCCTTTTCTTGAATCATCACAAAAAACTTTTATGTAAAAGTAGTGTGCCTGGGTTAGACTATTATATGCATAGGCCATCAGTTACATGCACACATAAAAATGTTTGTAAATGTTACTCCTGCTGTTATGTATTATATGCAAACTTTCTTTTTACAAAACACGTTATGTGAGCATGTCTGTGGCAGATGAAATCCTGTAGCGTTATTGTTATTATATAGATACCTACCACATCATTTTCAATAATATCCTGCTTCCCTGTCGTAAACCTTTCCCTGAAATGATAATCTTTCCTTCCGGTGAGTTAGGTAAGTATAATTGCGGTATTTAAGCTTCTCTTGAGATCCTAAACTGCCATGGGGGCGATATTTTAATCCAAATTACTGTGGCGTATGTTGTTGTTACTAGTGGATGCCTCTGTTTATACATTATGTAAATATTCAATGTTCTTTTGCTTACACATGAGAGGTTTCATCACTGACACAAAATTAATACTAATAACAATAATAGATTTATATAGTGACATGGATCCCTCAGAGAAAGTACGTTTCTGAAGAAAGTTTACTTCCTTTTAGGCAAACGCAGTGAAATGAGCAACAAGCGGTTTCCTTAAAAGATGATCTTGCCCTTTTTAATCTTTATGGTAGTTTGGCTGGAAAAATAAGACTTAGGTATTCATTTTTGTACAAATAGCACGCGTGACAAATAGGGTTTTGCACGCTACTTTCCCTACTGCTTTCTTCAGCTATCTAATTACAGACCACTCAGAAAAATGGCAAATTAATTAAACTAATGCACAATACGTAAACGTAATCTTTTTGGTCATAATTCAAGTTTTACGTGTGAAACGATACAAGTTTGTTAGATAGAAAACAAATATTGACTTACCTCATCTGTAACTTGGTTGGCTTGCATCTGAATTTCCTCCAGTTCGGATTTGGGAACTGGAGGATCTGCTGGCGGAGGCGGTGGCATGTTGAGCTTTTGTTAAAACCTGTAGAGCATGCACAACAAATAAACACCATTATCTTTTATTTATCTTATCTAAATCCGGGCATGCTTTCTAGCAGAATTCTAACTTAGCCGTTTTTCTGCGCGAATAATATTATTAACTAAGCTAATTATTATGTATGCAAAATGAAAACTATGATGCTATTTCATTCTTATATTATTATACGATTGAGTGCAAACCGTACGTAAACTAATTTAAACATTCTGCTTCATAATAAGCATAACTACAATAGAATATTCTATTAACAAATGCAACTTTTGTCTTTATTGTGCATTTGTACCCCCCAAACTGATCAATTCCTCAGTAATTAATGGGGTTTTTATTCATGCTGTAATGTGTGCACTACAATTTAATGTTCTAGCGTTCGCCTACAAGTAATGTTAGATTTATACCGTTGAGTTTCTCAAAAAGATGTTAAAAGTTAAAACTATATTCAGTCAGACTATCGTATATTGAGCTAATGTTGCTGCATAATTTTAGCAATAATAGGAAAAAAGGTTAAATTATGTAGTCCCTTTTGGATACTCCATCATGGGCTGGAAGTTCACACTAGATGTGTGTGAAACCATTTAATTATCGAAATATTTATTTGTTATCAGTTTCCTTCTAATCCGTTTTCCTTCAGCTTTTTAACAAATCAATTGCCACTTTCTTGTCTACCCCTGCATATGTTTGTGGCATTTCGCGTGATTTTTTCAGCGTCTTCGGGGTTTTTCTGAGAGCGTCTGAACATTTTCGCACCATTTTGATTAGTACTTCCATTTAGGCATGTTTCCTCATTCTGAACAATTTCTTGAGTTGCGTCGGTGGTTTAGCACTGCAATGAATGATAGAGAATGACGTGAATACATAATGACATTTGTACATTATGAGAATTAGAAAAAACGCTAATTTGATCCACATGCTACATGTTTATATTTTCATGTTGTTTCAGCTAGTGTTTTGGAGAAATATTAAAGCTTATAAGTACGTAAGTATAAGTATACATAGTTATATTTTATTATAAGTTATAATGCAGCACAAGGAGGGTACGCTAAAATGTGATTACTTAATTCCAACTAGAGTAGGGTATGGATCTAATTTTTATTGGTAACTACTGGACCCTGCCAGTAACTGTAAACTTGTAATTATTTTCTAGACTGTCTATTATTATTATAATTTCGAGA
>JAHZMV010003810.1:0-47044 GCA_027743765.1 Coecobrya sp. COE2 | reverse complement strand
ATTCATACATACTGATATTATTAGGCATTCCATATCACATTATGTTAATATTGGTATCGGATATAGATTATCATAACATAATACAGATTGACATTGCATTCTTGTCATTATTGTACATTACACTACAATATAATATTGAGATATGCGCATGATCTCATGACTTATAGAAAGTTGTCTCCACCCAGAGTGTATTATTTGCTCTGTGGTGTCCGAAATTGTACACAAATGATGAAGTAAGTGATTAGAACACTGGTCATCTGAAATGTGAAAAACAAAAAAACATAGCTCATTTTAAGCCATGAATAGCTAGTAAATAATAAGAGTAGCCAGTTGTTATTAGTCGTACGTTTGCAACGGTACTATAGCTGATCGTGAATACCGATGCGCTAAATTACGTAATTCCAACATCCATTACGTAATTCCGTTTCGAAAACGTTCGTCCGATCCGAGCAACAGAAACATTTGTGGAGAGCTCATTCAGTATCACCGTCAATCGATGAAATGGTACATTAGATTTTGCTTCATCGTCTGCATATTCAGAAAGCCATATCTCAAGATAGCCCACCTATGTAAAAAATAATTATCAAATAACTGCATTATTATGCAACATTTTCGTGAGCATCTTTAGTTTGCCATGAATTAAGACTATCAAAGATTATTGCCTGTCTGCAGATGTCTGCGGCCAATATGTAAAGAATCACCGCTCCAAGATACAAGACAACTAAACGGACTCTCACAAGAATATCTGTGGTCAAAAGGAACGCATCCAAATTGATAGAGTAGTAAAATATTGATGTGAATGTGTATGAAAACACCATTGCCCCAAATGCATTATTTATCAAATCGGAGAGATCCTTCAGGGACAAATATTGTTCCTCTATCATTGGCCATTGTGCTGCAGCCTCAAGAACCCGCTCTTCGTGGCGACTGTCATCGTCTATCAAATCGGAGAGATCCTTCAGGGACAAATATTGTTCCTCTATCATTGGCCATTGTGCTGCAGCCTCAAGAACCCGCTCTTCGTGGCGACTGTCATCATCATCATCGTCGTCATCATCCCTGTCATCTTTGACAAAATTTGCAAATGCAGAAGCAGGTAGCCATAAAGATAGTACGCCGTAGAGAATGAGAAGTTCCCAATAGAATGCTGTTATGTATTTGCACAGTTGGCCAAATCCTGTGAATCCAGCAATGACATATTCAGCAGTTGTGATGTCATTCATGCCATCAAGTTCTTTAGTAAGACAGTTATTGCTCTCGTTTCCTGTGAAGAACTGATACTTCGCCTCCAGAACCAAACATCGAATCCAGTATGATGGGCTCCAGTATCCGGAATCCATGAGTTCTGACCCCAAAAGTGCGCTTACAAATCCCAAGGAAGCGTAGATTGAACATACTACCACCGCTATTGTGGAATGAGCAATCTATTTACCAAAACCATCAGCATTTTAGTTAACATGCATACAATTACAAGATGACAAAAATATTATAATTAAAGTTTTCTGAGTAAGTTAGGAGGTACTCTATTAGGTGGCGAGTATGGCAGCGCTTTAGTTGAATCAATGTACTCGACAACATCAACGAATCGATCGCTCTTTTTCCACAAGCTCCACCAAGCATTCGTAGTTAGCCCCAGACTGCAAATTGTGTGAAAAATACGGAAATAGACCACTGGATTCCATTGCTCATCTTTGCTTGGAAAAGCCTTCCTCACATCAGTCACTCGCGTGAAAAGAGCCGCAACAGTTATAACGCCACATACAACCTGTGTTCAATTTTAATTAATGAACACTACGAACCTTTATATTTAAATGTTCTTTATGAGTCAGTTAATGACGTTTACCGATTGAACTATCCATCGTTTTGCCACGTTTGTGCCATCCGGGTCTCTTGTCAGGCGAAATGGACTGATGCAAAGATAGTACGCAAAGTAAAAGAAAACCCGTAAAATACTACCGTGGCTTTGCCGGTTCCGGTGATCTTGCTCGGATCCTCCGTTGTGCGATTGAAGCTGAGGATATTCTTTCACTTTGGGATTAACAACAAATATTAAACCGGAATCCTTCACTGCGTTTATTTGTGACTTGGTAAACATGGCTTATAATTGTTAGTATGGATGATGAAGAGGGTATAATATTTTATGAGCGCTATGCTGCGAATATTAATACTGACATGCCTTTCCCAAATGAAGGGTTACTTAATGATCATAGTTATGAAAGGTGACAGCAACAAATATGAACATATTAAGTATTTTAAGCATATGAGCATTTTAAGTATTATTTGTAAACCATGCCTTTAGATAGGACATGACATTGTGACACAAAAACAGATAATTGCTTTTTAGCACTAAACTATTTTATCGATCGCAGTTCCCATTTTTACACTTTAATAATATGTCCAGTAGCCATAAATTTATTTTATCCGATGATATGACAAAAGAACTGCTTGGAAATACCAACTTGCTAGAGTAAGCCATATTTCAACCGTCTTCAACATATTTTATGCCTGTTTATTTTTGTTGGTGTTGGTAATACATACAACGTAACGGTAAGAGCATATTATATGGTTGTTATCATGAACTATCTTCGATGGGTAAATGTGGGCATTCCATTCATTTCGAGCTGTCAATATTACAAAATGGATTTTCATTTTTCGATCAATTGAATCCATTATCGCCAAATTCATTTATAACACAGGCATTCATGGAGTAATGCATTGTAGCGCGATTGGGGCAATGCAAGATATGAAATTATTCTTACGGTTTACAGAGAATAACAACAGACATTTTCAACATAATTAATTTGATTGCATCATAATATTATTTATTTGCTTTTAGCTCCTTAATATCTCATTGTTTCCTGATTCACCATCCTCATCTTATTATGTCTCTTGGATAATAAATCCTTACCTGATAAAAATAAAAGCGCATTTTATATAACCTACTATTATTGAGGGCAACTCAACCAAACTCACTTTTATCAAGCTAATAAATTGTAAGGTCGACACCAATCTATCTTGTAGTAGCGTAGTCAATGAGCCTGGGAATCTACATAACATAATCGTATCTCAATCCCAGCATCAATATAAGCACGAGTTAACTTTTAATTTTGCAAGGAAGTCATAAAAAGGGAAATTTTAAAATGTCTGCAATGTAACAGTTGCAGCTTCAACGTGCATATTTAATGTTACGTGTAATTCATTGTGTTACATATATCATCATAGTATTATTATTAATTATGTACATTGCATGAAACAAAAAAAATACCCATTATCAAGCTCGATAGTTTAAAACTATACATAACCTAGTCAAATTGCTTCATTTTGTCATCAAGAATAACAAATTTGATAATACAAAATAAGTTCTCATTCTTAAGTGTTATCGTATGGGACATCTACAAATTTGCACCATACTTAGTTAATCATTGCATCACGTTTCAGTTCAAATAATAGAGAATACATACATGGGGAGATGTACATTTTACAAAGGAAGAAGTGCATTACATACAACAATTATCATAATATCTTTAATAATAATAATAATAATAAACGATTTTTTACAAGAAAAAAACAGTTGACTAAAACATGTACCTTATCAAAATAAAAGCGATAAAATTAATGATGGCATAATATGCATTTTGTTTGTAAAAAATTCTAGTTAAATTAAATTGCCTATTTTCAACTACTCGCACTATGAGCTTGGTCTACACGATCACCACTTCCGTTATTCTTTTTCTTCCTATTTTTGCGAGGCTTTCGAACTTTTCGTAGTCTCCGACCTGGTTTCACATTCGCTGGATTGACGCGTCTCCTACTTTTAGCTTGATTACTTATATTGTCTTTATTTGAATTACTATTATTACTAGAGTTTACGTACTTAATGGAACTACTATAACCACTACTCCCACCAACAACGCCTCCACTTTCATTTGTTACATTTGCCCTTTTCGTGGGCTCATAATAAATTGGAGTGATCTCTTCACCACTGCTTTGCTGGGCACTGCTGCTTATATCCTCAACTTCGCTTGTTTCGTCGCTACTACTTGAGCTTTCAGACTGACTATATTCAGCGGACTGATCACCGTCATTATTAGCGTTTGTCCTGCTTGTAGGACGGGTTGTATGATTTGGATTTTGATGACGATCATGCTGACTAATGTGAAATAAGTTATTAATATGAGATGTAGCGCTGTCTCCAGACGTTCCATGATTGCTTGTTGTTCTGCCAGCACTTGCATCATAAATAATTACTGGTAGATTTATAGTTTGCTTTGGGGTTGGTTTAGTAGAAGATGATGGTGGTGTTGTTGATGGAGCCCAAGAAATCCGAGGTTGTGGCTTTGGAGTAGTGGTACTACTTGGGAATGGGTACAATGTGCGCAAATGCGGGTACACGGGTAAAGCATTTCCAATCACGAAAGTAAACGGTTGTGGAGATGAGATGGGGTGAATTGAAGATATGTTTTTAAAATGGGTGTTCCGATTCAATATCAATGGAATGGTGTGATGCTGAGCTTGCGTTTGACCCTCTGCTGGAGGCACTGGAGTGGTTGTTGTTGAAGTCGTTGTAGGGTCGGAATGCTGAATAGTGTGGTTATAAATGGAATTATTTGCGATACCGTTGTAGTACATGTACGAATCGCCTAACAAGGACTTTATGAATTCCGCAGGGGAAGTAAAAACAGGAACGTGGTCTGACCCTGAGGCACTGGGCATATAAGTTGGTGCATAATTCATCATGACGTAGTTCCTTGGGGAACGTGGGGGATTTTTGCCATCTGGGTTCTGCACAAGAGAATTGAAGTTAATACCTGCAAGACTTTTAACATTTGGTGCAACTGTATGTAAACCTTGTATTGAAGAAGGGGAAGGCTGAACCCCACCAGGGCTTGATTGACCCAGCCGGTAAAACTGTGGTTGGGGCTGTTGCTGCTGATACTGTGGATAATTATTGGGATTGAAATAGTGTGGTAGCAAATTTTGGTTTGGTACAGAAGCAGGGACAGGTGGGGGATATAAATGATACAGTGCACTGTAGTAGTCTTGTGAGAAGGGGTTATTAGCGTTAACTTGTGGCTGCACTGATGAGGAAAATGCGGTTGGGTATTTCAAAGCGGAAATATGATTGCTATTTATGCTCTGATCATTTACTAAGCGGTTAGATACGGCTCCATGATATCTGCTGTTAGTGGGGTCAGTTAAGACGCTGTTAAATTTAGTGTTAGTAAATATGGTTGGAGATACAAGCGTAGTCGACTGGAGCCCCAATTGCTGTGCAAGAGCCGTTGTTGCTGGACTGGAAAAGCCGCTGGGGAATGTTGGGAGTACAGGTGCAGGAGCTGATCTCAGTAATCCCACTTCCGGACCGAGTGGGCTGGCTAACTGCTTTATAGGTGGGGGTGGTGATGGTCTCTTGGCTGCTCCATCGTCTTCAGGTCCAGACAGATCCTCTCCATCAACAGAAGAAGGAGTTGGCTGACTTGCTCCTGTATGCGGATCTGTATATCTTAAGAAAAAGACTTGCGGCGGAGCCGGCTTAAGCGGTGTTGGAGTGACCAACTTAATTGGTGTTCTCGTTCCTCCCGACTCAGAGAGAACGTACACTAAGGTCTTTTGTTGTGGTGTCGCAGGGACTTCCACTTCAGTCTTTTGTGTTGGAGAGTCTGGTGGTTTTATGAAAATTACTTTGATGTGCTTTTCTGGTTTCTTGGCCACTTTCACTACTTTCGGAGCAGACACTTCCTCCTCCAAGTCTTCCGCAGGAACATGGACAGAGATGTGCTTGTATATGGTACCTTCGTGTGGCTTTTCAGTAGAGTCTGGGGCAATGGAAGACACTTCGTCAGGAAGAACATTCACATCCTTATCGTCGGGATACTCTGGGCGTAAAACAGGTACAGGGCTTGTTGTTGAAACTTCTACCTGTGACGCAATTTGATTGTGGAGGAGCTCTTGCTCGTGAAAGAGTGGCGTGGATGGTCCGGATTTTAGTGGAAAAAATGGCTCTTTGGTGGGTGGACCAAAACTAGGAATAAATCCTCGTTGAAGCACTGGTTCTGGAAAGGATCGATCAAAAATTGGTGGCGGAGAAGATAATGGTGCAGGGGAAGGCTTGTCGAAGAATGTTTGCAAGTTTGGAGGTGTGGGTAGCACAAAACTCTCAGACGGTTTTCTTGTAGCTTGTTCCTCCTCCTCTTCAGATGGTATATCCGGCTCTTCTGGAATTGGTGGACGATCAGAAAAATCAGGAAAATTTGGCACAATGTTCCTCTGAGAGTAATCAAAGTACTTTCCGCTTTCCTTTCGCCCAAAAGGGGCATTCTATCGCATTTGAAGCGGATATTTGTTCATTCAAGAGGGGAAACCCGTAAGTTATTGGGGCAGACTGAGCCTGCTTTTGAGCTTGAAGTTCTCGATGATATTGTTGGTGTTGGGAGGAACGGATATGATCATTTTTATTGTAGTGCCTTTTGGTCATAATAAACCCGGAGTAATTTTCCACACCATCTTGTTGTGATCGATGCTGATGAGGTTGGTTCCTATTTTCCCCAAACGGACCCAGATATGATTGCTTTGCAGGAGTTGGGCCTGATGATAAGGAACGAATGTAAGATTCTTCCAATTCACGTAAACTGGATGGAACGATTGCATGCCTTTCATTGGCAAAATATTTGTGCACATTGTTCACTTGGTCTGAAGATGATGGCGGAGGAGGAGTTAAACCTCCATAACTTCCACCTATAACTGAACTTACACTTCCGCTCTGCTGATTATCACTGTCTGTTTTGCTACTAAAAGAGCCAAAGAAACTTGGCTGTTGTAGTGCAAAATCGGGTCCTTGTGGTGTTTGTTCATTGCTGTTAGCTCTACCATAGTCCCCGTAATCAGAATATCTTTGTTGCTGATAGTCATGATTGTACTGTGTTAATACTGGAATTACTCCAGCAAAAAGGAGTATAAGCTAAAAAGTAAATTATTACAAAAAGAGAATAAAATTAGCTACAATCACTAATTCTAGCACACAATTTTCACATTAAACACTTACGATTTTCTTCATTGTTGCTTCCTGTACTCCGATTTTAATTGGAAAATCAGTTCACCCATTATTCCTTCCAAATTTCATTTTTGATCACTCGAAATTAACCAGGCATTATTTAGGAATCACTGTAAAATCGAGGAGCGTATGGGAGTATCAACGTACTGGTAGTGCTCTGTTAAATAAATGGCTTCCTGTGCAATTTCGCACTTTCGCTTTTATATAAGCACTAGTATCAGCCTTTGGGAATAAAGGCAAAAATGTACAACGGATAATGTAGCAGTAACAAGTTTCTTGAGAGACGAGTTACCGTTCATCATCCACATCATTCCACTTGGGTTGACATATTAAACTACAAAAATTATAATTCATTCTTGTATTATGCGAGACTTGGGGCTAGCTTACAAAAGTAGATTTGCCATTGGGGTAAAACAAGGTAAAAATCAAACATACCCGTATATCAACCTATCAATGTGCGATACCAGCTAATTACGTTTTACACTTTGGATTATATAATAGTGCACGTGTTGCAAAATCCATAAATATGTGCTTGTTACATGTGACAAATACGTGTGATTATATAACGGGCAACAATGAGCGTATTGACAGAAGCGGAACGTATCTACCACTGGCGGTATTGTTTTAATTTAGCAGTAGTGAACTTAGCATACAATTATTTCATCTAGTGTACAGTATGACATGAATGGGAGGGAGTGGATGGGAAAGAACAAAACACACTGTATATCAAACTCATCTATGAAAAATTATTAAAAATATCAATACTTATTATGTGAACCAAAGGGTGGTATGTTGTCAGCAGAACAGTAAGTTTTTATAATGGGTTCGTTGGTACGTAGTTGAGTTAAAGGCTAATTTTATCATTTTTTACATTAAATTGACGGCAGAAATGAGCTGCAGCCACGAGTGAACAGCACAATTAATAATTGTAGCGTGTGCTGTAATATCTTACGCACAGCATTTGACGTCTGTGCCACCTTTGGCAAAATCATAACTGAGAAAACAAATTAATACTTGTTCTCTGGGCGTAGGTAGGTATGCAATACTAAATGGAAATTACAGGGAGTAATTACAAATATCGTCACCAACAATGTTGAAAAGTAAGTCATTACATTACAACAGCGATCATCATGATAATGATGAGCATCAAGTGTCCGAGCTAAAGTACAACTAATTTTGAAATCATTAACGATGAGCATACCAAGGTATTATCACAATTGTTTATTAATTGGCGAGAAATACAAAATCGTTACAATTATCGAGAAGTTTCTGTAATTGAATATTCATAAAAATCATTAAATAATAAGTTAAGTATAAAAAGCCACATTATCTAGGCAACTATAACTCCTACTCAGTGGGATTTTTGTAGAAAAGATTTAATGAGTTTGTCAGTTTAAGCATTGGACAAATTGTTTTGTATAATGCCGTTGTTTCAGCTTCCGCTTGAAACCCTATCAATCAAAATTTAGAATTCATAATATTATATTATAAGCTTATTGTGACGTCCATAACTCTGGGGCGAAAAGAAACCTAACAACACATCGACTAAATGAATTTTCAACGAAATATACCCCCTAATGACCATTCTCCTTTCTTGTGCAAACCTTAACCTAAAGCATTGTTTTCAGGTGAAGAATAGAAGGAAGTCGGAAGCAGAAAAACTTAGCTTATTCCCTTAAGATAAATATACAGACATTTTCTTCAAAAGTGTTACAAATTTCTGGTTTCCAAATATGATTTTTTTCTTCAAAAAACCCAAATAACAGTTTTCTTGTCATCTTGTTTCTTCATAATAAAATCTACTTTTACAGTAAATAATAATACAACTAAATTGAAAATTGGCAATAACTGCGCCCTCTTTGCTGCTTTTCATTTGACAGATTTATTACAAGAAAACATTTCACAATGCTTGCCTCCGGTTTTATTCACCATTTTTCATATTAGTCCAATCGGGAATTTGCGCTGCTTTAAAACTTTCAGTTTCCTTCTTAGTAGACAGCATTCTATCGTGTCTCTTTAGCTGATTCAATTTGTACAAAATATTTTATCTTTGGTATGTCCTTATCTGACCCCACACCATTAGCACACTCCACATATTATATGTGCACATTATTATAGCTATATGTACTTGTGCATATAAATATCTACCTACACACCTATATTCAATAAACATCATAATCTTAACTAACTCAGCCGAAAGATGAACAAAAAAACGTCGAGATGACGAAGATTATAACTTTGCAACGTATTTCTACAAAAATTTTATCAGAAAGTTCCAGAAAGAGTGATGACAGTGATGAATCATCTTTCATGGAAAGTGCAATATAAGCTAAAAAAAGTGTCGTTGTCCTTGTTTCATGCTATAGCATATAGAACACCGCAACCGGCATGTTAACATGTAAATGTATGCATAAACCTAAATTATGAGTTTTATATGACTGCATGAAGAATCATGTCTCCTTATCAATATCCGCCTCCTTCGTCTGCTTGTTTTTTCGTGTCTCACGATCCCCCAGATTTGATTTCATTGTTAATAAGTAGTAACTTGCACAATTAGAGACTGGATTTATACTAATCCACCCATTCCAGCAAAGCAAGTCATATTAAGTGCGTGCATTGCTGGCTTGAATCAGTCTTGGTTTGTACTTTGTTCACTGCAGTAGTAGAACTAACAGCGTAGTGTGTTTATGCTCAATAAGCGTTATTTGTTGTAAGAAAAAAATATCCGAAGAACCGGTGAAAGAAGATCATCATGTCAGGAAACAGATCTGGAGGTGTGCCTGGGATGGAGACCATGATTCCCATTTTTGATATTGCGCGTGATTTGTTGGAGAGAACCAGATTGGGGAAGTCAAAACTACAGTTTCCTCAGATAGTGGCCGTCGGAAGCCAGGTATTAACTTATCAAATTGAGTGTTTTATTTTTTATTTAAAATTTATCTGGTGGAATACTTTTTTACTTTTTTAATTCTTTCTGTTATAGAGCTCTGGAAAGAGTTCGGTTTTGGAAAACCTGGTGGGGAAGCCATTTCTACCACGAGGAAGCGGAATTACAACTCGTTGCCCAATCGTTTTGCGTTTGGTGAACACTCCACAAGGTAACCAGCATGCATATTATTATGTTACTCAAAGATAACGAATATTGGAATTCTTCACGCATTATTGCAAATATTTAAGTATAAATCATGCCAATTTATTTTTTCATATAGGCAGTCAAACTTGGTGTGAATTTGAACACCGACAGAACGAGAGATTTACAGATTTTGGGGAAGTTGAGAGTGAAATCAATTCCAGGACCCAGGAAATTGCAGGCTCAAATTCTGGCATTTCTGACGTCCGGATTAAAGTTACCGTCCATTCTCCGAATGTTCTCAACTTAACAGTTGTCGATTTACCTGGGCTTGTTAAGGTTTTCAAATTTAATTACATAAATACTATACATCCATAGCATATTCATGCTTGATAAGTTATCACTTTGTGGTAGTAATTGGATTTTTTTCTTTTCTTAAAAATATTAAAATCAGGTACCGGTGGGAGAACAACCGGAAGATATTGAAACACAAATCAACAACCTTGTCTTGCAGTACATAAAAGATGAGAATTCCATTATTCTCGCCATTGCGCGAGGAAACGATGATATTGCTAACGCAGAGAGCATTAAGTTGGCAAAATCTGTAGACGCATTGCAGGAGAGGACAATTGTGGTGGTGACTAAATTGGACTTGGCTGAAGATTCTCATAAAATTGAGAACGTGCTGAGGGGAAATGTCATCTCAATGAAATTAGGTATTATTGGAGTGATCAACAGAAGTCAGGCAGACATAGATTCAGATAAACCAATAGAGGAAGTTCTGGAGTACGAAAGACAATTTTTGAAGGACCACTTTCCATCAATTGCTCCCTATCATGGCATAGATTACTTGGCTCATAAATTAAATGATATTCTTCGCAAATATATTACCGCTGTATGCCCCCAGTTAACTGTAAGTTATTATTTTAAAAAATAATGTGATTTTACAATGAAACCAATATGTATTTGTATAATGTATGTGTATTCTGTCTATTTAATGCACAGGTAAAGTTACGAGACATGGCACTAGCCGCCAATTCAGAATTATTATCATTAGGTGTGGGGGTAGACTTGGAAAATAGCGATAAGAGGGAAATTCTTGTGTCAATCATCGATAAATTTTGCAAAGAATACAGCGGGCAAATTTTTGGCCAGTCCAGAAATGAGTTAAATACATCTTCTCTAAGCGTTGGGGCGCGTGTCAACTTCATTCTCCGTGAAAAACTAGCTGCGGAATTCAATTTGCTGGTACCATTTTCTAATCTTACTGACGTGGAAATACTAATTGCTGTTAGGAATGCTCTACCAGTTGGATACAGAATGATAAATCCAGAGGTTAATACGTTAGCAAGCAAAACATGTTAAACAATGCATAAAACATTTTTATATAATAACCAATTATTCTTTCTCTTCACAGGTAGCATTGGAGTACTTTATTTGTCAAGAAGTCAAAAAGGTTCTCCCTTTATCCCTGGAAATCACCAAAAATACATATCAAGAAATGGTGTCGATGATTGAAAGGTGTTTACAGGAAAACAAGCAATTTCCAAACATAAATAAGGCCATTTTAGCTGCTGTGACTGAGCTTCTCAATCAAAGAATGGATGACACGAACAGCTTTCTGCACGGATACTTTGAAGTGTGCTCTCATTCCGCTTGGACATCCAATCCGGCTTATAGTGACATTTTCAAGGATTCAATGTCCACCGTTTGTACTGTAGACTTGGGAAATCTTCCCATTGCTCACGTTAGCAAAACCGATGAGGATACGCTTTGCATGCTCACCAATGAAACCAAATATGCCCCAACAGGACCAACTGAATTCACACCGGCACAAGTGGAGCTTTGCAAAACATTGAGAAATCTATCTACAAAAATGTTTGAAATTGTTCAGTGGCATATTCAGGACTTCATCGCAAAATCAATCCTGACCTCACTAATCTACAGGACGATTAAAAATGTGTCAATCATCTTGGTAAGATAAACAATATGATGTTACTTATTAAAATTACCTTTATAATTAAAATAAAGCCACCAATGATGAATTTGTTTTTTACTAGCATACCAAATTGAACGTCCCAGATAAAGTTGACAAATTAGTACGGGAACCTGAAGAAGTTCGTAATAAACGGCTTTGCTTGCAGAAAGAAGTTGAGGTAGGTGTATTGTATAACTTTCAAAAAATAATTTTCTTCTGAAAGTTAGTACTTGTATTGAGGTAATATGGTTATGGCTCATGTTGAATCTTGTTTGTTCAAATCCGTAGGACTACAATGATGCGCTTGGTTTACTGGAGAAACTGATGGGTGAAGGAGTTTAGACTGATACTTATTGGTGATTGGTGATACATTTTATTATTAACATATTTCTTTATAATATTTCTTGTTCTACTACTAGAAGGAACTATAGTGCATTTATTAGTTTTTTGTTGATATATTGTTGTAACAATTCAAATATTTAATTATTATAGAGAACGGTATAATCTGAATGCATTTCTTTAACGCATGATATATATAATACTGCAACAGTAAAAACAAGTACTTATACATATATATGAAAAATGATAACAATGAAAGACAACATTAAAAGAAGGCATCTAAACTTGATTTC
This sequence comes from Coecobrya sp. COE2, assembly GCA_027743765.1. Taxonomy (NCBI): domain Eukaryota; kingdom Metazoa; phylum Arthropoda; class Collembola; order Entomobryomorpha; family Entomobryidae; genus Coecobrya; species Coecobrya sp. COE2. The sequence continues at coordinate 34,313 of JAHZMV010003810.1, read as the reverse complement.
CTCAAATCTGCTTCATCCTGTGTGATTTCATTTATCTGACCCGTATTTGTATATGCCATTAAGGGGGCGTACACATCCAAGCCATAGTCCTTGTTACGCTTTTGTCTAAGGTATGATAATTGATTGTAAGAATCCGGGGCACCAATTGCATTTCCATAATTTTCGTTTAAATTCACACTCTGCAAACTTGAATCTGGATAACCCTCTTGACTTTTTCGGTCTCCATACCTAATAAAATAAATTTCTGGTGCGTGGGGCTTTGAAGGTGGTGGTCTTATCACCTTTACGTTATCACCGGCATTTTCAGGTTTCTTGGACAAGACATACACGACAGTTTTTGTTTGATGTGGAGCAGGTAACTCAACCAATGTCTGAGTTGGAGGCGCTTCCGTTGGAGACTTTACAAAAATGATTTGTACATGCTTTTCTGGAGCTACCGGCGGTCTTATCACTTTCAAACGCGGCTCTTGTGGATACGTTTCCGGTGCTGCATGGACAAAAACATGCTTATGAACTACGGAACGGTCATTATTGTCATTGTATGAATAACCACTATTAGGAGCTTCATAATTATTATTATAACTATTTGCATATGAGGGCTGTTGTTGCTTTTGCTGGTGCGCTTGAAGCAGTGCTGTGAAAAAAGTGGTTTCTGATGAATCAGTAGCTGAATCTGAATCCGAAGGTTCCTCACTATCAGCAACGGAACTGGATTTCCTGGTTAACCTCGTGCTTCTTGTTTTTACTTTCTTATTGCTGGATTTTGATGAGCGACTCTTTGATTTTTTGGATTTCCTTTGAGATTTCGTACTGGACTCTACTTCAACTCTGGAAGTAGTTGTGGACGGAATTGGTGGAGGTGTGGTTCGAACATATTCCTGGCGACGGGATTCTTGTGCCTGAGTATTTTGTTGTCTTGGGGGTTCATCATCGTCAGGTCTATAGAAAGTTAGGTATGGAGCGGGTGGGGGAGGTCTCATCCCCACGACATTTTCATCGCCCTTTGTTTCATAATTTGGAGAAGGTTGAGGTTGTCTGTAGGTTGGGTGCGGGGGTACAGGTTCACTTCCACCTTGTTGATTGGAGTGAGAAATATAAGGTGGCTGAGTCGGTGGAGGTTGTCTGTAAGTTGGGGGCGGGGGTACAGGTTCACTTCCACCTTGTTGATTGGAGTGAGAAATATAAGGTGGATGTGTCGGTGGAGGCTGTCTGTAGGTTGGGGGCGGGGGTACAAATCCATTTCCACCTTGTTGATCGGAGTGAGAAATATAAGGTGGCTGTGTCGGTGGAGGTTGTCTGTAGGTTGGGGGCGGGGGTACAAGTCCACCTTCACCATGTTGATTGGAGGGAGAAATGTAAGGTGGCTGAGTCGGTGGAAGTTGAGGTGACGGTGATGCTGGTGGTGGGAGAGGGTGATTGGGCGGTATATCGTAATATACGTGCTTAGAATTTGTTTGTTGATTTACACTCTCAGGTTTATGGGGTACACTGTATCTAGGCTGTTGAGGAGGTTGTAAACTATTTATAGAGACAGCAGCAGTCCTAACTGGAACAAAGTTGAAAAGCTGTCGTTGTCTACTTTTGTTGAGTAATGGAATAGATACAGACTGAGGTTGCAAGTACGATCGCACTACATGAAAAATAGATATCACTTTCCAGTTACATACAATCTTAGCAAATAAGGGCAGAAAATTACTTTTCATTTTCATATATGTACTGCTTAGAATTACCTGCTTTGTTAGCATTACCATTTATGGTAATTGGGCCCCTATGTCTGTACGGCGGCCTAAACCGTTGACGAGGAGGAATTGGGAATTGTGAATGTCTTCCCCTGCCGAATAATCTATGCTGGCGGAGAATGGGTTGCTGGTGAAACACTGTTTGTAAAGCTGGTAAATTGTACCCAACAATCCTACTTTCCTGGTCCAATATACTCTGTGCTGTTTCGCCCACAATAACTGGAATGCTTCCAATTATGTCAGTGTTCAAAGGTGCGGATGTGTCTTGATTTAATATGGCATGAGCACTTTGCATCATAAACGCTTGTGAATTTGGAAAGGTCGGTATCTGTCCAAAGTTTGGAAGTGTGGCAACCTGCTGGATAGAAGGGATTTGAAGCTGAGCTGCGGCTAGCATCATGCACGATGCTAGAACCTAGCAAGAAATTAGAAACTAGAAAATACCACTACTACCGTTTCATATAACAAAAACTGTATATTTTACCACTAACAAACGATATGGTACTTTACTTACCACAAACTCGGAAATCATTTTTCAGGATTATTCACTTTTGTACAAAAAATTAACCATTTGCTCCGCAATTGAGAAGCAGCAAGAATCCTAGATGAATTTCAAATCTACACTGTTTGGATTTTACATTGGGCGTCAGCGAAAAATGGTTTTTTGGTAGGAAGGAATTTGACAATGTAGTACAGGAAGGAAATATTCATCTTCAAAATGTAGTTACATAACTACAACATTAATCATCGTGGCTCTTTTACGCATCTTTATTCTGGGGCAAGCGCACTGATCAAATTGGGTTTCGAAGTGATCTATAAGCATCCGTAACTGCAACGGCACACATTACACCCCAATGTCGTGCGTGTGACGCCTCCTTGTGCCTTCATGTCCATTATTATTGAAATGTACTGATTTTAAGTGAGACATTTAATTGATATACTGCATAGGATGATGCATTTATTAGTCCATTTTATGTTTTGAGCTTGCTTGAGCACATGTATGCAATTCTTATGTTGGCCCCACATGTAACAAAAATTCGTTACCCAGTAGCCTATCTTCATTCCGTTACGCATGATTTTTTTAGGTTTGTGTAAGCGGAAGAACGCTAACGAAGGGACGAAATCACTCAGGATGGCTCAGTGATTTCAATCCCCCCTTCACCTCATTTTAATAAAAATTCCAATTGATCTAAAATTGATACTTTTATAATTGAAATGTATAATGGTTTCAACTCAAATATTGCATTAATATTTGCATTAATATTTGCAAAAGAACATTCACAATCAGTACAGCTAGCAACTACAAGCATGTTAAATTCTTCTTAGATTGTAGGCCGAAACCGGAAAACTATGATTTTGATTATAAAGAGAAGTATGTAAACGTATTTGGTTACAAAAAGTCAATATACATTCACAGTAAGTAGTGCTAATAAATAAATCGTTAGTTCCTCTCCGCTGATGTGGTAAACAGGTTTCTTTGTAAGATTATAAATTACTTCATACTATCATCATCATCATCAGTAATATAACATATAACATTCAACAGTATGCACCGGAACTCATGAAAACAAGTTTGCCATTTTTGTAGAACTAATAAATGTTTATGTATCGGACGGAACAATATCGTCATCACAGGAGTCCATTTATTTAGTAATAAACGACATAATCATAACGTTGACCTACTACTGATCATAATCAGGTAATCCGACAAAATCGTGATATTTTATGTTAAAGTTGAAAGTATCAAAATTAACTGTAAAACATAATCGTTTGAAAAAAAACTGTCAAAACGGTAGCTAAATTTTTTTACTTTGTACTGCATTATTTCTATACAGACTTCAACGGAAGATATTGCTCCAAAGATTTCTCTTAAGACTAAAAATTAATCAGAAATTATAATGTAACGTGAATTAAGTAAGAAACAAATGTGTTTAAAGTGTCGTTTTTAATGACTACATAGATCCATTTTGTCATATTTTTTACGCGTTTCATAATAATAGGTGTCAAGGGTGTTGTTAAAGCAAACTAACTTTTTTTTAGCTTTTTTCACCTGAACTGTCTGTAAAAAGAGAGTAATCTCATTTATGTTCTCAAGACAAATGGTATAATAGCGGCAGCTATACCAAGGTTAGTATTGGCTTAATCATGATCCACATATAAGCATACACGCGAGTACAAAGACTAATGAGACAAAAAACATGCACTGTTTCATTATGCACTCATGTAGAAGGGTCAATGAATCACGAATTTTGCCCCCAATTAATTTAAACAACAAACAACCTCATATTACAATTTTAAAACATTTTCAATTAAAATATTGTCGGGAAACTGGGTGGTGATGCGTTGATAATGATGATGATAGCTAACTTATATGATTATGCCACGAGATTTCCCACAAGGAGAAGAAGGAGAGTAAAATAAACTGTGCTACTTAATAAATTGACGTTAAACAACACGACATTTATATTTAATATTTGAACCTCTAACTTTATTCTTAATCGGAAACCAAACGAAAATGAGAAGGAAATTTTATTAACTGAAAAGGAAATGATATTTAATTAGATAAATACTTGCGAATATTTAATGGAAAATATAAAATGGTTGAAGGTGTGCAGCTGTGTAATCCAACACAAGCTCCACTGGCAAAAGTAGGGAAGAGAGTGACCACGACTGCTTCCAACTCGCTTCCAAGTAACCTCGCAGAAAGCACGCTTTGTTGGACTGGATAGGTAAGAGATAGTAGGGATAACATGGAAAGGATAAATCAAAAGTAGAGAGACTGCATGGTCTAGTCGAGTGACTTGATGGGAAGTCAAATGAGAAGTAGGGTGACTGGTAGTAGAGTGACTACTAATGTAAAGTAAAGGGAATTAAGACAGAGAGTAGAGTGACTTTTTATGAAGAGTCGAGTGATTATTCCTACACTACGAAAATATGTTCAGATACGGACAGTGAGAATTCTTATGCCCACAATATTAATCGGCAAAACAAAGCATTTCAAATTGTCGTATCGCATAATTCTCTGTTGACACAAAACTATTCTTGACAATTAATTAGTTCATTTGAGATGTTGACTGACAAAAAAATAACAAACGCCTAACAAAAAATCGTGCTTGTGCCTATTTACTCATCTCCACCGTTTAAAAACGACATTCCATTTATACTATACAGTACATATAATTGCATTAATGGATGAAATAAATAATCTGGAAATCGTGAACCATAATTCCGTATATGGTACTTCCGATATCCGATGAACCTTTTATCACCCTACATTCACATTCCCCCAAAATTCCCGTGTATGTTTGTGAATAAAAGTCTGTCCCAGTCAGTGTTCAATACAGACATTATTCATTACAAAAGATTAGTAGTATAATGATTATGACTGATGCGATATAGAGATCTGTCCATTTTTTATTTTCTAAGCTTTTACCATTACAAAGATGCTATAAGATGTTTTCATTGTGGTGTATGCAAAGTTTGCATTGCAAACAGCACACTACGTAGAGATTCAGTTCAATGCCCATTGCACGCAAATCGTCAATAAACGTGATCTCTCGATTTATGAATTCTGTTTATTGTTGTGTCGTCTGCTTTTTTGTTCTTTTAAATTTAAATAGTCGCGATATATGTTTGCTCATCTTATAACATCATCATTAAATAAACTAAACGAAAGGATTGAAAATTTAATGAATGTTTTTTTTTTGTTTTTTATGTTTACTGCAAATGAACCCTACAGTTTAATTAATGATAAAATTCTTGTGCTACTCCAAAAATCCATTTATCCTCAAAACAATAAAAACGGAATAGCAAAAAATGTCAATTTAAATTCGCACGTTATAGTGTGATAATTATCAAATAATATTACTTGACATGACACGCTACATTTATATATATCATATCACATATATGTTTCAGTCACATTTGTATCACAGCAAACCATCAGTTGCTTAAAATGAAATTACATGAAAGTTCTAAAAAAATGCCACAGGGCTTGTAAAATTATGTCAAATGTATTCAAGTTATGTAACCTGCAATGGCTTTACAAGTAAGAAGATGTCGTCTACCAGTTTGCCACATAAAATTGTTTAAATTCTACTGAAATGTCACCACCATGATAAATAATTTAGTGGTTATTGCGTGATTTATTGTATCGTTATTTTCTTGAGATGAATAATAAACCTTCTTTGTTAACAACAAGATTTTCAGAGCACTTGTTGCATTAATGAAATGTGATAATTTTTGGGAATTTGTAAACTAAAATGAAATTGTTATACAAAAGCACGCACCTGTAATCTTCCATTTATTACTCGACTGACCATTTCTTACGTTTTCCTGAATTAACAATTACTTAACATTATTCAATCGTTTCAAGTTTTCTATATATCACGTACGGCTAATTTAATATATTCCTAAAATAGGAACTCATGCCTAGTCGAATAATTTCAAATTTGCAAGCACTTTCCCACAGATTTCATGAAAGAAAAAAAAGTACTATGCCCTTCACCTTTTATCAGACGAAAATCTGATTCACGAAAAATTAGAAAATGTAAGCATTTTTTATCGTCATGAAAAATCACTTACATTTTTCTTTGTCTCTTTTGAGTATCCTTTATTTATGTACATTTAATCCTCTATTTATTAACTGCAAAAGTAATCTACTTATATTACAGCTAATAAAACACTTGATTTCATTAAAATAAAAAATCCATTAATTCCTCCAACATCTAATATGAATTCTTATGAGTTTCTCTAAAAGTACTCACCACTAACTTGACAATAACAAATCGGCGAGGTTCACCTGTTGTCAGTTGATTACATCTTTTGCCTCCATTAAAATCGACGAAAATCAATCGTGAAATATTCCCCCTTTGTTATCCTTGTAATCTCTATATACGTAACTTCCAATTTGAAAAAAATGGTATATTATTGCTTATCTAAATAATCTAAAGAAAGTATAAGACGAAAAATCACGATGAACAATAATATGATAAGAAAAATAAGAATGAACTCGCAATCAGTTTAGGGTAGCAAAGCAGAAAAGGTATATTTTTAGACTTGTTGGGTAGATCGGTAACCACTATGATGTGACGTCCGATGTCGCGTATTGGCCTTATCATAATCATCTTGCTAAAAATGTATCTCCAATTGCCATTAATAGAATGTATAAAAGTAACGGTCAAACACAATGATGTACATTTCGACTTTCTTTTTTATCGTACTGAAACAAAAATATTCATTTTCACGTATACGTTGTTGTCATCATCATGATGCATATAATATTACTCATTGTTGAGCGAATAATAGAGACGATGCTTTTTTAAGAAAAGTAATTCACCTGTAAATTTCGCGAGCAAGACTGTCAAATCTTAAAGAAAGAAACAGCAGAATGCAAACGTAGTCAGTCTCCTGTGACTTTCCTTTGCTCCTGCTGCTACAAATACCTCAACAGAAAATATGGCTTTGTTATCTGGTTACCACCACTGATTATGTTATTGACGGTGAGACAGATACATGACAAGTGGGTAGTTGTAGGGGATCGAAAACTCTCTACATGACTTTTTTTGTCTTTCTGTTTCCATTACATTTGCATGCCTATTGTACAGAACTAACACGATATACACGGAAAAATAATGGCAAGTGCATGGTTGAAATCGAAGTAGCCGTTAATTTTAATTGGAGTAAATGGTTTAGTTCAGAGATGTACATTTTTAGGTTGCCGACAAAATGAAAGAAATTGGGGATAAAATGATAAAAAACAGAATCTCGAGTAGAAGTGAAAGTAGTTTTATAATTTTTATAATAAAATAATTGTATTCGTGATATTTTCGGGAACATGTAAAAGTAATGACGTCTACATAATTGTAGAACAAAATAAGTAGTTACACAGTATGTAGTATTTTTATTATGAATTTTATTCAATATTCTGCTTCTTAGAAAATACAGTTGTAGTTTTTGTACATTTACATTATCAAATTAAGCAGTTAACAATAATTGCCCATTGTGTATACGAACATCACAAGTATAAAAAAATATGACGACTCTGGTACATTTAAGTAATAACATTTTATTTGAATGGCAACTGACATTTTACATTGTCCCAAGTAAGTACATGGATGGACGTTGATATGATATGAGCGCATTCGGAAGTTCATTCAATCTCTTATCTTGTATTTATCGTGGTACGTAATTTTCTTTTGAATAACTTCAATCATTTCATTTATGCAATAGTAATATCAAAAATATCCCATTATACACGACTTTACTTGATAAGAAAAAAAACTTTAGGAGACTAGTTTCATAGGTATACCACCTAGAAATGTATACTTCCGAGTAAAAAATCTAGATAAAACATAAAACAGGACAGATACCATTTGAAAGCTGGTTAACAGAGAAAGATTCATAAAGTCGAAATTGACATTTGGAAGTAACGACAGGCTTATTTGCAACGAGCGGTTAATATGCAAAGTGTAAATCTTTACTTTAAGTTTGGCAAACATTAAACATAAATAGTTATGTTAAGAATATCATTTTTGCATATTATGTGAAAATTCTAAAGATCAACAAGGTATTTAATATTTTTTTATAATTTACTACACTAATGTAGTTTTTTAACCCTTTCCCCATAAGTTGAGGTTGGAATTGTGGCGGTATCAGTCGTTGAAACTGTCGTTGTCGTAGGCGATCTTGTTGTGGATTTTATCGTTGTGGAACTAACGGCTTCAGTGGATCTCTTACGGTTGGTAGGAGGTTCTACAACAACTGGCTTCGGGCCTGACGCTGAACCGAATGGTGCTCCGTAATCCGAAGATGGAACGCTATTTGTGTAGGGAGAAGGGGAAGACTGCTTGCTCTTCTTGGAGGCTTTGTACCGAATAAAGTAGACCTCTGGCTTTGATGGTGGGGTTGGAGGATGTGTTGGTACGATGATTGGCTCTGGTGGTTCCACACGTGGGATCAAAATGTAGACGATGGTCTTCTGCTTCGGTGGCGGGGGTGGAAGGACCAGGTCGGGCTTGGGAGCCTTGGGGCCTTTAACATAAACAACGCGATATTCAATATTATGTTCAGGACCTGCACCCGAGATCATTGGGGGTGGGCCATAAGAAGCACCTGGAGGAAGTTGAGGTGGAGCACCGTAATTAACTTGAACATTGGCGGGGGACGAGTACTGTTGAGGTGGGGCCGAGTATTGCTGCTGCTGCTGTGTGGAAGATTGCTGAATTTGTGGGGCGGCATACTGTGGTTGCGTCTGAATTTGAACCTGTGGATAAGTAAAACTTTGCAACTGAGGCGCCGCGTAACTAGGCTGTGACGAGCTGTAAGCGGTAGATTGTTGTGGGGATGAGTATGCCGTTTGTTGTCCCGTCGGGGTTGAATAAACGGCAGACTGTGGAGGAGGGGATGCCGGGGCAGCAGCGTAAGCAGTGTGAGGAGAACTGTACGCGGTGGCTTGCTGGTGGTGGTGATGATGATGTTGATGTTGAGCGGTAGCTGTGCTAGCAGCAGCAGCGGCTGCTACGGATGGTGGAGGAGCAGCATACCGGGCAATCTGAGACGTCGAGCTTCCGGTTAAAACTCCCGACGAAGATGACCTCGACGAGGCGGAGGGAGGAATGTGAATTTGCGCTACTGATGGCACCGGTTGAAAATTTAGTTCTGAAGTAGAACTCCGATGAGAGTAGCCGGTTGGAGCCTCTGCGGCAACTAGCACCGACAAGGATGCTAGTATCTGAAATTAGATAAATGAATGAATGGTCATTAGAATATTTCTAATATATTACATTACAACATACTTCTTAACAATAATCATTTCTAGTAATAGATCTGTCTATTTAACTGAATGAAACCATTCATTTCTGCTAGATAAAGAAAGACAACAAACGTAAAACTGATAACTGCAGTAAATTAAGTTTGCATTTGAAAAATGTGAATATTTATGTCATGTAAACCACACTTGCAAACAAACGCTTGGCTTGGGACAATGTATTGTCACACTCTTCAAGGCATAAGCTGACAGAACAACCAAAAAATTATCAAGTGCATTTGATAAATTATTCTCACGAGTCCAGTTGACGTTCGTATAATAGTTGTCATCAATCTTTCAAAAAACCAATATCTCTTCTCCGAGATACAATAGTTTATCATTCCGCAATAGTTATTTAAATACTTAAAGCGTATGTTATGATGTGCTATATGACGTATCCTATGCTTTGTAGCACATTGCCAACTGGGTAATAATATTCCTTATAACCATATTATAATCAACTAATTATTCCCTGTCTCCCCAATTTTGTCATTTCGACGAATGAAACAAAGAATGATGGCTTGACATACATTATGTTGAGATTTAACCACGTAAAGTGTTTGCAGTTAAAATTGGTTATTTCATGAACAAATATTTAACATACCTATATGAAAATTAATTTTCTTTGGCAGAGATTTCTAAACTAATAGAGCTATTTCGCAAAATACATAATATGAGTAAAGTAATGACATTCACAATAGGTAAATGAGAGTAAAGTCATGTGATTAAATTATAGGCTTCACCAGTTACAAGTAGTAATTTTATTGTTCACTCTAAGCACCATGATTATTTCTTCGTCCTTGAACAGCGCTCTGTTCTCAGTTACGACAACTCCAAGAGAGATAATTTCTATATTTTAGCCTACCTGGTAGTTACATTGTTGTCTACTTATAAATTGTCACCGAAATATCTCATTTCTCATTAATAGAGATGATGGGTAATGACTCTAATGACTATATGTTAATCATGCCATATAGTATGTACTAGGTCATGTTTTGAAATCATATATTTCTCGTTTCAAGCTCTGTGACAATGTCGCACACTGTATCATTTTAGCTTGCAACGATATTTTTTTCAGTTGTGACACAATTATTCGTATACAAGTTGCGCACGATCCTATTGTATTTGCTGTGGTTGGTCAGTGGGAAATCAATAGTAAATAAAACGTCTGTGCGTGTACTCCGTACTTATAGCGTTTCATATCGCTGAGTAACAACAATGAGTAGAAATAATAGATTGTGGTTTATGATTTGATTATAGGTAACTAGTATTTCTTCATTCCTTTCAGGACACCTCAACATGAAATTAGGTACATTCAATATAACTCATAACGGCTACTGTAGTACACATCCTTATCCAAAAATAATAAAAGTTTACAAATTCAAGCACCTTGCGAGTCATCCTGAAAACGCAATTTCTTTGTCGGTCGATCGGTTGTTCATTAGTAGCTGAACTCAAGGGTTCATGCAAAACTTATCATAGTGCAAAAATTATTTACACAAATAATGTACGATATTAAAAATGCAAACAATGCAAATTCAAGTATACATGCGTGCGATACCTGTAAGGCCTGTCTACGGTACGTAATACGTACACGATAGAAAAGTAACAAGGTACATAATATAGAGAGATTCATAAAATGGGCATTTTTTCGGTGCACCACCGTTTTCAAAAGAACATCTTACATAAGAAATACCCCTTTAGGCAATAACAATGCGCAAACGAGCTGGGCACACAAACACTTATCTCTTTTTGCTTTTTTGTGATGAATTACTTTTCTACAAACTATTAGCTCATAAAATGGCAACAATAAAGCCCTATGATTGCTGCTATTATTTTTTATTTTATTATTTCTGTCCACTTCGCCACAAACAAGGAGCCATCATCTTGTGCACACCTCTGTTGATAATTTCAACTACCACAATGCTACATTATATCGTCTGCTACCGAGATCAGAAAACTCATCATTCCTAACACGACGACGTGTGATCAGTAACTCGTCAATTTCAATTCAATAACTCATCATTCAATTTTTGAGATGATGCAACGAGTCTTTATTGACAGTCCTTTTTAACCAGCCACAATGGTTGAACCTTCCCACAACAATCTTCCTAGTTCAAATACAGAAGCAGCGTTGTTCCCCAAATAAAAAACGTGATATGATGTATAAGCTTAATTCGTTTTCAATGATTACACATCCCACAGATATGCACATTATATATATATGCCATGATGAAGTGTACACTGTAAGTATACCATTATACATTACATCATTTTCATAAAAAAGCTTTTTATTTGAAGAATGAGCCCATTGTCCATGCATTCGTATTAGTGTGCTCATCATCGTCGGTCCTTACTTTTGCTGCTGCAATTGCAGGCTGGTATCTTTTCGATGATTTTTATGCAATTATTAACCAGCACAATCCACTTTAATCATCAATTCCTTCCCTTTTCAACTTTATACCGATACTTAAACGTTTTGACAAATAAATGCACCCTGCGCCGCTTGATTTAATTGCTTATTATTATTATGATGATTGACTGCTGTGTGCTTGCTGCAAACTCCCATAATCCCTTTTGTTAACCTATTTGGTTTGCTTCTTTGACAAGCATTCAATCAGTAACTTCCAACAACAACAACGCTCAAAATCTACATCGTATAATATCAACATTCCAAGTTATCATCACTCATCAAAATCATCACGCCAATAACTCATCCAACAGCAGCATCACATCATAATCTGCACACAGCGGTCGCTAACGTCAGAGCTAAAAAATTAAAAAGGACACCTCTTGCCAAAAAATCAGGCAGCCTTAAATGATTGTATAATAGATCGTGTACCTACGCGCACTAGTGCCCTTTTCCTTAATCACATTGATAATGTGCACAACTGCTCAAATTATTGAAGAAATGCAATAATAAGCAACTCGTATAAGAGGGGCTCTCACACACAAGAAAGGGAAATGAAAACCAAAAAGGAACCCTCCACACCAAATCAAACTGATAAAAAGCAATGCAATGAAACAAATGTGCTCTGATATGACACGTAACGTCATATTTGTATAAAAGAAAATACTTTCACTTTTCTCAAGTGAAGATGCACGTATGTGTATAAGCACAGACACTTGTTGCTAATATGTAATACTCAAGAAATTCCCCAACCTCAACAATCATCAATAAAAGCTAAGCAAAAGTTGACATACATTTCTGAATTCACGTAATCATAGCATTCTTTTCAAGAATAATTCTGCTCTGTTATACGCACTGTGATTATTAGGATATGACCAAGTAGCTCTTTGAAATAATAAAATTGCGTGTCTCCGGGTATATAAAAATGGTAAAACTCTGAATTCCTTATCGTACGATACTACATACTACTATTTTGAATGTCATGACTCAAGAACAATCTTTAAAATTTAAAAAAAACTATATGGCTTAATATTGACCAACAGAGCCTATTAATAAACAAGTATCAGTTTGGGTTTACTTAATAATTTGAAAACTCTAAACATCGCCATTTCATGAAAGCGGAGAAACAGACAAACTTAATCATTTCATAAGACAAGCATCCCTAATAAGCACGCGACAGCACAAGTAGCAATACTCCACATCAACCAAATCATCAAGAAAAATAACACTTCCCATTTGCTAAACAAGTACACAAAGATGACCATCATACTTTAGACATGAATGCAACAAAAAGTATGTAATAACATGATGCATCATAATAATGATAAGGTACACACCATGAATTAGTTCAGCGTATAGGCGCCTGTTAAAGGATTGTGAAAAGAGTAATCAGGAGAGCAAGTGTTTATATTCTGTTAAAAAGATTATAGTTTACGGTATACATTTATTGAGTATTTGTACCCATAAATTAGTACTCTGTTACATGAGCGATTGAGTACACTTTTATACCCATTCGCAATAATGGATATACATACCAAAATTCGTATTATATAAATTTTACTGTTTGAGAAGTTGGTAATATATGCGCATAAATTAAAATATGCGACAGAACATTGTGCTATTTTCCCTACTAACTATGTTTGATTACGGTTACAATGTACATCCGCACTGCCTACTTGATTCTATATCCTTGTGTCCTGTCTGTAATTCAGAACGTCTTGTATATCAAATTGGTTGGACAGTTTTTGTCTACCCTACTTTTTTAAAAAGAAATACATACAAACGGTAACGAAGAATAGGTAGGAGTAAAGTTTTGAAAGCAGTTTGGAAGATGAACGAGTTATAAGAGTCTGGGGAGGATCTAAACATAAATTTATGACAGTTCTTATCAAAGCATCACAAACATAAACAATTTAAATGGATCTGTGTAAGTGCCTTTTTTCAATTTTTTGGCAAGTTGAATAATAAAAGCAAAAAAAGTGCTGTTACTGGATTAATTTTTTACCATCATCACTGTAATTCCTCACTTTACAGGGAGCATATTATACTTTCTGCCTGCAACAAAATTGAGGAAATGTGTGTAAAACATATATGGCTCAAAATCACGCATAATAAAATGCAATGTGCTTACTTACAAGAGTAATTTCGATCACACTTTCAAAACTCATTGCATATTCCAAGTAACATTACACTTGTAAATTATTGTTCACACTTTTCCTCATCAAGGCATCTCTCAGCATTTAGACCCTTACCACCTTGGCATTCCGATTTCACTCGAAAGAAACATCATCACATTACCGCCACTGATACATCAACAACAAAATATATCAAATGCAGTGTTCCTCAGAAATTTGACAGAAACAGAACGATCATCATACAAAGAGAAATGTCAAAAGTAACCATACAACACTTAGGTATAGGACATTTAGCAAACGAAACGGCAACGCATTTGCATTAGACATGATTCGTGCAAAGGTATATAATAGCTAACTATTCTCAAAGTTTGCATTACTCGTAAAGAACTGATCTTGATTTGGTCCTCATAAAATCTTATCATGATTCTTTTACGTAGTTTGCGGAATATACCAATACTGTTTAGTTTAAGGTACCAGGGATTTATGGGATTAGGTTGAATGACTGACTAGATGACGTTAATATAAATGAATATACTTATACACTTTCACTGCAATATAATATATGTAATAGGTAAATATGTGACATTGTATAATTGAATAATTCAAGACAACGCAGTGCAGTGTGCTAGGAAAGCTTTACATAATCAGCAGAATAACTTTCGGGATTTGAGAAGTAAAAAGCGGTCTTCTTGAAGAGGAAGGAAGAAGATTGAAAACGAAAAATGACGCGACATCCTAATTATTCTCACTTAAAAGGCTTAGACTCACCAATCAAAAAATGCGATGCTTGTATGGGTATAATGTGCCACTTATCCTTATCACACGACAAGCTCGACATTTAACTAGTTCCTTAATATTTTTCCCCTTCTTGCATGATTGCTTCACTCTCAGAAGAGTTCATAGCAAATG
Organism: Coecobrya sp. COE2; assembly: GCA_027743765.1. Taxonomy (NCBI): domain Eukaryota; kingdom Metazoa; phylum Arthropoda; class Collembola; order Entomobryomorpha; family Entomobryidae; genus Coecobrya; species Coecobrya sp. COE2. The sequence goes on along the minus strand of JAHZMV010003810.1, from coordinate 19,313 downwards.
TGACGAAGATAATTTGCGGTTGTTAAGATGATTCTTAAACGGATAATATTTAACATCACGACATGGCACAAGGGAGTTATTCCTAATCTTGGTGTCACCTGTACTTATACGACATATCTAGTACTGTATCTAAATAGGATGACTGTGATATGCGTGCAATAATTCGGATAAGGATGACAATGCAATGTAGCTAATAATGGTTTGTGTGATTACTGATGAATGTTGAAAAGTGCATGTTGATAAAAGGCAATCACGGTCGTACCGTGGAGTTCTATAAATAACATATTACTTATTTGTCATTTGTCATCATAAAATAAAAGTCTTCTTTCAAAGTGCTTTATGCTTATTAACAGGCAATGGCAAATTGGTAAAGGATTTAAAATGCTTGCCAGAACATTTTATTCAGAAAGTGAGAAGAACTGGAATGGATGCACACACGCATGCTGTAAAAAGGGGAAAATTAAATTTTCTTTCTTTTCCACACGTCATTATATGACTTACATTATGCATGTGTAAATACTCAACCATTTTCAAACATCATTTCCAACTCTCTTCATTTGTTGACTGTTCACTTGAAACTTGAAAGAAGATATTTTCATTTCAGGAACAAGAAGTAAATATTATATAAATGAATAGACAAAAAATGCTGAGATTGAATGTGTTTTTTGTGTGGGTACATGGTGTGTAAAAAGAATTTTTTAAAATTGAAATCGATTCAGGATGTACACAAAACAATTTTCTAAAACTTTGTGAGGTGCTAATTTTCTGTAAAGATTCTAAAGACGCGGACAATTCTCAAGTTCTTTCATTCTTTTATGATGGTAATTCTGCAAAGTCGACATTTCCCTTCCCACCGTATACAAAGTTTATAAATGAATGAAAGGAAGAGAAGAAGACACAGATATTCATCACCACTTTTAGCAGAATTTTATATACCTACTCATCATTATTCATCATCATTATTATTAAATCTATTTTTGTCATGTTCCTTCAACCGTGCAATGTGTGAGAATAATATTTGGTATGAAAAGTGTCAAAATTGTAATGGAATGAATGAGAAAGAATGTAAAGGGAAACTTGTACCTATAGACAAGTTTGACATTTGTCAAAAAGCATTTATGTAAAAAGTGAGATTTACAAATTTGTACGCGGACACTAGAAATTCAAGCGACATACACTCACACATGCATCTTATAGCCAGAAGTATTTATCACGTTGGAATTTACATTAAAACGTAGATCACATAAAAACACACTTCACTTTCTTTCAGAAAACTTTGCAACACATCCGACATAATAAAAAATTTTATATACAAAAGCAAAATAATTTCCAATTTTCTTACCAACAACGCTCTCATGGCTTGAATTTCCTTTAATCCACTCCGAATTCCAGGGCACGCACACAAACTATCCTTTCAGTATTTCCAATATTCTTTATCACTTATGAAAATCAAGCTGTTCCAGTTCCATTTACCAGGCAGACGCTCCAGATCACAAACTATATTGCCACGACCTAACGTTCAAAATTAATGAATTTTTCAACAGATGCCTTAGTTTAAAATTTATAATAATTTGTTATAAAATATTAGCCATTAATCAAACAATGATCTTAAACTTATAAGCTAAAACTTGAAACTGGGCAATTCTACCTAATGTGCTTGGCTTTATATACCTTAATATTTTGTTGGGGACGAGTGATACTCGCCAGGATTCAGAGCACAGGATTTTTGTGACCAGACCAAAGTCTCTTCTCTTTAAAGGGTAAACAGTAGTGTCCCTGCTAATAGCAAAATGCTGTCTGTGGTCATAACTGAAATGTGGTTAACTTTTTAAGAATGAGCATCATTTACTCTGTTGGGATTTGATTTGCCGAAATCATTTGAGCCATGCTTGCCGTTCCCTTAAGATATTGCAGATGAATGATAGTGCGCTTAACGAAAATACAAAAAGCTGTACTACGTAACTCAAGATGATAAAGTAAGCTGCTGCTGTTACGTGTTCCTGTCTATTTGACAAGAGTGTACTCTTATGAAGATGATAATAATATGATGCTGATGGTGACGCGATATGTTTTCGAGTAATACAGATAATTCAATGTAAGATTGTTGTAGGGAGAATCATAATAACATCAACAAAAGCTTGAATAATAGAAGTAACGTTCTTATAATAATGCACACAAAATGTACAGCCAAAAGCAAAAAAAATCTTCTTCGTGCTGCAGTTATCATCATTATGATATTTACATTGCAACTGCATAGTACAATGTAGTGCACAAGGCAAAAAACGTCATTTTAAAAAGGGCTTCTTGCCCGCAACATTATCATGATCATAGGCTTGCCTGCCAAGTCATTTTGATTTATGTAGGCTTGACTCAACTCGTTTTTAAAAAATGTTAAATACCTATATTGTACGGTAGCGGTAAAGAGCGACAATAAAGGCATAAAAATTAACAAGTTTTAAGTCATACTTGCACTTTCATTGTTAAAGTGCTAAAAACGCTTACCGTCATATCGCTCTGACTCATCTTTACTACACTTAAAAACACACAAAGAAAGCACATAATCATTCTAAAAGTATTACATAGTGCATACAACATACCTAAGTAGGTACATGGGATACAAGTATGTAGTAATCGTTAAAGCCAAACGTCCAGTCAACGGTCAGTTTCGAAATAATTATATTTAACTTCTTTGTTTTACGAAAAATCTGTATGTCAGTACCCAACAACAAATGTTCATTCAATTACACTCGACAGTTTCTTAAGAGTATGTGATTTTATAGAAGAAATCGTGAAGAAACTGCTTTATGATCTTAAAACAATTACTGCTGTTGATGAGGCAAAGTATTTTTGAATTCCACCCGTAAATGCTCACACGCTTGAAAATTTGTGTTAGTAGGCATCATGTTACCATATATTTGACACAACTCCCTGACTTTTAGGCACACACAAAAATCGTGATTTGATCAGAAATGATTCATAAAGCAACAATCGCACATCAGGAAAGATAATGTACTAATTATAGCGTTCTGACAACAGTAATAATTCGTATCTCTTATGATACAATTAAGAAACATGAGTCACTTTGACTGTACTGGGATAGCCCTGTTATGTCAAATTTGTACACTTCGCAGCTAGGAGTCCCATTAAATATACACCTTGTTAGGGAACAATAGCGAAAACACACCCTACATAAAATTCAATGGATATAACCACTGAGCTTTTTTCCTATAAAACACTTCTGACCACTTATAAATAATTCGTATGAACAGATTTTTATTATCGTTTACACACACGAAACTGACAGCTTTATAACTACCGTCTTGTTTTTTGTTATCATGAAAACTTTGTAGAAATATGCCTTGAACGATATTACAAATTACGTCTAGTTTCCTTACATAATATGTAAGTCTTGAACCAGGACATTTTACACTAAATACGATATTGAAACGGTTAAGCACGGTAGATACGTTCAAGTCGCTTTACAGAGTGATTTATGGTATCCAAAATTAAAGATAACATAAATGTTTCTGGTGTAGAATAGTTATCGAACGTCACTATTTTCATCATACCCGTATCCAAAAAGTTTATAAATGAATTTTGTTGCAAATATTCCAACAAATGTAGTCCTCTCAGTGCACCTCCAATTTGCAAAATTAAGACTCAGGTAATTTGATATTGTTTTGATTTTGATGGGGTTTAGACTTTACCTTCTGCTTAGTACTTTCCTTGAGTGTGCTTGAGAAATCCTAGTGCAATTACTCATGGTTCTCATAAATCATAATCCAAAATATAAAATTAAGGTATGCCTGTCAATTTATGAGGGTGCACGAATTACGAGTGACTCAACTCTTGCAATTAGATGCTAGCTTTTATTTTGAAGATAATAAATATTTTTAGAGCCAGATCATACTGGCTGTAGAATATATCAGAAATTAATCTACACGATTCAAACCGGAAATATAACAAATTTCTAGCTTTGACTTTATCCTCATTATGAATTGCTCTTTCCATCATCGTTGATCGTGCATTCGTTCTTATTAATATAAAGTATAATATGATTGATGATATTGATAGGCTACAATTTTTTCAGTAGTAGTGTAATAAAATTTCTCCACTATGAAGTCATACCATCTATTTAGTTATTTGGGTTGTTCCTATGTATTTTTTAAAACGGTTCCTGGTCGTTGTTAGAATTATTTTGAGATTCAAAGCAAATGTAGTCATTAAAATTCAAAGTGTTGGCCATTTTGTACTACTATATGAATCAATCCGTTCAAAGACTTGATTATGCCATTGAACATAATTCGCTAAATCTAAATCTTACCAATTATAGGGAAATAGGTATATCTTGGTAAAGTAAGTGTATGATGTTAGTTCATCAAAATTAATTTGCCATCTTTGCAAAGTTCCGACATTGGATGAACTCAATATATGTAAAGTAGACATCTTAACTTAATCAGTACTTCTTTTGACACATTTCCTTCATCACGAGTATCCAAAAAAGTTCGACCACACAAAAACATAACCATTTGTGGGCTCTGTAGTTTAAACAAACTGAAGAAAATATCTTGTTTAAAAGGGTCGTACCACTGTAATGACGTGAAGGTAGATGACAATGGTACCTTAGGCACAATAATTCCTCCTACGCATTTCACGTGGGTAATGGTGTTGAGTGTTGATACTTGTCAGAGGGTAAATCAGTAGAATAAAGGGAGATTGTTATTTAAATTTTATTTCATCCATGCTACTTTTATTAGGAAAGCAAACATTACGTTATAATATGTTGTTGAGGAAGCATGCGTCGAGGTAGTGATGATACGTTATCTATTTTCTTAAAACGGACAAATCTTCCCCCCGATGACAGTTGATGGTATCGTATCGTGTGCTTCTAATGTGAGATGCTCCCCTGATGCGGACGCTGTTACACTGTTCATTAGCATTTTTGTAACATTCATTTGCCCCTTCTTTTCTGGCTCATGAAAAATGTAATTTGCATACATCGTCGTTTTTAAAATGTGCAACGATTAGATGATAGACAATGAGCAATGCACATCTTCATTTTTTACAGATTGTTATCAATTAGGTGAAATACTATGGATCATTGAATCTTTGTGTTGGACATTTGTAGGAGGCAATGTACTTGTTTAATTGTTGTTAGCTTACCACACATTTAAAGGACAAGCCAAAAAATGAATGTGCATCTGCCTATTTCTGTCAAGTAAGGTAAGCATTGACACTAAAAAGCTGCTAGCGAAATAATTTAATTTTTGCACATACAACGACTACTGCATAATATGCCGTACTACCACAACTTATTTGCTCCAAACTTTAATTTACTTTAATATTATGAATCACTCATGTGAGTTTTTAAAAATAAAATACATATATAATAAACTTTTACCATTTCCATTACCACATCATTGCTCCAAAGTGAGATCATCCATTCAAGGAATTTTGCATATCAGAAATTGTAATAGAGATCTAAAAAAAATAATGTTTGGAGGTGTCAGGTGTCACGAATTCAATTAGGTCACAGATGGTCGAAGCAAAGACACTCGAAAGTCATCCTATTTATCAGTTCAACTTTTCTTCAAAATACATGCGACTGTTTTTCAAAATGGGATTGTTACTCTTTTATTTGACCCTTTCCACTGTTATGCAAGCCTGCAAAATAGTTTGACCATATCATTCAGTCAATGAATTCATGTAACGTTACAATGAAACCTAATATAGGTACCCTACCTCGCTGTATCGCATGGCATCTAGCAGACGTGCGCATTTCCTTACTAACCAATAAACTTTATATAATTTTATTGTTTGATTTATTATGATACTGCTAGTCTGGTAAACATTCATTAATAGAAATGCAATGCGCTTGAAAAATTCTGCAAACAGATAATATAACTCGTAAATTTTTAATTGGAGCCCCCAAATCTTAAGTAAATGATAACGGATTGACGGGCATTTTTATTTTATTTCAGTGCATTTACCAGCATTTTTCAAACAAATTAAATAAAAGAGGGCACCCGGATAATCCACAATGGATTGCAAGAATTTCGCAAATTCTTGAATAGTTATATAATGACAACTTGCTGAGTATCTTATCATCATCTTGATGCATAATGGCCATACAATAAAAAATTATAATGATTGGACAATGCAAAATTCGCCAGCTGCCACTCATTTAAAGTGAGACTGTGCAGTCTTGAACAAGAGAGATGAGGTAGGTTTTATTATCCCACATATTTGACTTATAGACTAGATATACGTAAATTACAAGTCTTCAGATATTATTGACTCTAGATGTTATAAAAAAGTCTTTTTGTTACGGGAAATACATTATCAATGCTAATTGCTATCTGGCAAAAAGGACCGTGTAATAATGAAAGAACACATGAACTAACCATCTCTCCCATACAAATTTTTTTTCTTCCTCTCAGCTTCCGAGTCGTGACCATCCTGCATAGTCATTATTATCTTTGCGTTATCAACAGTTTATTGTTGTACTTTGTGATAATCGAATATATGATAAGTAATGCACCTGTGCCTGAAGTCAAGTCTTCAGGTCAATTAACACAGTATATTTGAATCAATACTAAAGATGAGAACATTTACGTAAATTGTCGCACTAAATAATGATGGGATGCCGGCCGAGAGAGAATAATGTACATTATGATGTTGCAGACAGGTCAAAAAGAAGATGAGCGAGTGTGAATTTAGGACAACCTATCACTTTGCCCATCCATCTCGTTTTTTTTCATTTTGTCATTGCGTAACTACCAAAGGTATTTATGCATTTATTTTTGTATTGGCAGGTTTTGTAGCATTTCCACTTTTTAAAAATCGAGAGGCTATTTTATTTGGTAATTTCTAATTTTATTGCAAGTAGTATCATGAAGTACGCAGAAATGCTTATCCTTCGTTTAGCTCATTAAAAAGAATCATCAACCTGCCACTGATTGGTAAAAAATTGTATTGCCATTGGCGTCAAGAGATTATACGACGATTATAGAATAAAATTATGAAACCATATGCATCCATTTAGAATATTCATCAGAAAATGTCATTTGATGTTGAAGACAGAGAACTGTAAAAAGCCCTGCGGGTAGCTTTAGCACTTCTAATCATGTACTATACAACACACATTGTAATAGTGTACTTTGCTTCCTTCCACCATCAGATCTCAAGATTTTCCCATGCTATTGCACAGGGTAAATAATAATTGATACAGCACAAGAGAAAACGAGAAAATTTCTAATACGAGATACGATGTATTTTTGAAGCTGTTTTGAGTGTATTTGGACACTGAATTGTTCACGGTAAATATTTTGATATGGAAATTATGCTCTAATTAAAGAAAATTATTATGGCTAAGCACTTATATCTTAATTACTGCAATCACTGATTACATGCGTAGTACGGTACATGCTGAGTAATGAATTTCGCACAGGGAAATGGACAAAAAAATAATTGTTGCAAGTGTAGGTATTATACAATCACATCAAATCTTCCGGGCCATTTATGATGAGTGTAAAATAAGTGAATGTTTTCCCATTGCTTTGATGATTTAATAGCATAATTTCTTCCTGTGTCACTCTCCTTCAATTTATTTATCTGTACGGACAAATTCGATGTATGTAAGTCAATTGCGTTTAGTGCATTCACTTGAAAACATTTGAAAACACTTTAAGAAATTTTATGTTCTCCTTTAAAATATTATTGTATTTTGTAACAGTTCACTTCATTGTTTCTACTTTTTTGTTCTTTTTTAATTGATCTTTCGCAAGGTTACAAGTCATTCTACTACATCCTACGACTTTTCAACTACATATTGAATGACTGTAAAAAGCAAAAGTGTTAGCTTGTTAAACCAATGAGTAAACACCATAATCTACCGAGTACAACAGATATTGCAAAGGAGAACGATGTACATAATTTAAAAACTTGTAATGTGAAACCACAAAATTTATTGTTTTGTGCCTGCAATCCCCTGCTGCTCGTTGAACAAGTAAAAATCGAAATTATTCGGGAAAAGTAACTGAAATCATATAAGCAAATACTTGTAGTGCACCAGGAGAATGTTCAATTCTCATTAAGATGGGAAATTTTCATGTTTCGAGCAGAGCAAAAAGTCAATCGGTTAAAAAATTGCTTGTGGCTAAACATTATGTGTTTTCTAAAGTATATTATGGGGGAATATGTACTATAAGAGTGAAAATGTCAGGACCAACGTTAGGTTAATTATTCAATAATTAGATGTTCTTTTTTTGACACAATGCCTTTTTGACTCCGCTGCCGGGTGTTTATCTTTAAGAATAAATATCCTCCACGGCAAGTAACGAATAATTTTAGCAAAGCTATGTGAATTTGCATGCATATACATACCTGTTTCTGCACACATTCAACTTTTTGTATGAATTCTTACTCGTATATCAGTCAGTACATACATCTTGTTTCTACGATCCCAATCAAATTACAATTAAAGATTATATGCATCATGCATGCGTCCTGACCACTAGAATAGCAAATCTTTCATACTGCTCATTTCTTGGTCGAAATTCAATCTGTATGTACCTATGTTCATATTCTCACAAGTGACAATGCTATTGAGACAAATTCAATAGTGATATAAATCGTATTAGGAATTGTTTGTTGTTTAGACGAGGGCGTCTAAACAGTCAGTTTGTACTGTTTTGTTAATGACAGCTCGTGTTAGAAATCAATACAAAGGATTGAGCTGCTCACAAAGATTGTCCCGACCCGAATCATGTGAGATAATACGATGATGGACAGACGCGCAAATAGTCTGCCTACACGTCATTTTTCAAACGTCATTATCTACATTGCATACTTATATTTGGACGCAACCAATAACTTGAATAATTTTTGTATGAAAGACAAAACAATGACAGTGTATATGACAGGTAGAGTAACAATTGTTTCCGCTCAAACTAGTATTGTTTCAGAGTAGACACGTGTGGTTCTGTATAAAGAAAAGACATTTTAATTGAAAGAAGGTGCAATCTTCCTGATCAGTCAAGCTTTGACTGAGTAGTTTAGTTTTCTTTAAAATAAATTATTCTAATCAAATTTGGGTAAAAGATAAAAGTGATGTTAATATCAGTCGCAATGTAATGGCTTGAGTAACTTGAGTGTTCTTGATTCATGGAGGAACTATATATTTCTATATATTACGAAATTCGAGTATTTTTTGTGCATCAATTTCAATAGGTGTATTACTGCGAATCATGTCACATTTTTTAAACCAATTCTTCCACCTATTTCAAATTCAACTACAATGCGTGTCTATTTTAAAATAAGTGTGTGTATGTTTCTTTGACCAATTTTTAACCAACGCATTCTCTACCTCTTTTCACTAATGAAGTAGTTGCAATGTTGACAACTATGTACATTATACATACTTTGTAGTAGTGCCAAGTGAGGTGACAAAAATTGCAACAATATTAAACATGAAAACTGTGTGATACGCATCGATGATTTCAAATTCTCCTCCTTCACTATTATTATCACATTGTACACATTCAATTTAAACAAAATCTTTTCGTCACGGTTGCAAGCTGTAGGTATATCATTTTGATAAAACGAAGACGCGTCACTAATAATAATAGTATAAAACTGAACACATCACCGAAGACGACGCTATCAGCCTATTTATTCTTATGTAGGCTAACTATAATAAATTCGTAAAGTAAAAATTTGTACTCATCTAAAAGATATTTACTTTTGTTATATACACTACACATTACATACATGCATACGTGATGAATGGGGTAGGAGATGCTTTCTCAAAATGAATCGTGGTTAGGGAAGAGATGACTTTGAATTTGAAATTTAAATGAAGCAATCCATCGGGAATCATGTGCATAACACAGAGGAAAAATGATGGACAAGCATACAAAACATTACGGCGTATACGGCGGTATTAGAAATGCCTAATAGTTTGTTGCAACAAAATCATTACGAAAAAACATGTCCACAAAATCAATCATCGTTGGTCAAGGTCCAAAACAATAGTCAATATCCATCCACCAGGAGTGGAGTTGATATTATTAACACTCGGTTGTTCCATATAATATTGCGTCAACATGATCGTTTACAATCACACTATTTTAATTGTCTTAATGCACACTAATTGTTGCATTCAACTTGCCATTAGTAGAGTAATCAGAGGTTGGCAACTACAAGAAACGGTTATTTTGTAAAGTTTTTATGTTGTGCACTAACGAGCATCATAAAGCTAACACCAACTAAGTACAAATTGTAAAATCCCAGGAAGATTATACAAATAGCCATTAATCGTTAGACAACCATAATAATTGTGCGAAATTCCTAAGATAGAGAAGTCATTCGATTTGTTCTCAGCTCACTTACATTACATATTTTTGTAGATATACTCTTCTAGCTCTGATAGGAGCAATAAAACTATGAAATATATAAAAAGAGCTCTTATAATTATTTCATTCCAAAATCTTTCAACATTTTATGCGAAAAGAAGCATGTTTTGTGGTGCAGAGAAATTGAAGTCGGATTGTGAAACTGCAACATCTGTCAAGTAGTCTAATAAAAAGTGAAGGAGGTTAGTTACCTTCCCTTACCTTCTCTTCTTCCAACGGATTACAGAAGCATTCATTTTATTATTATTTAACTTGAATCATCTAAAAATTTCACGATCATCATCATTGTGATCACTAGAACAACATAATATATAACTCTTCTACCACCACCACCACCATCGTTTTGGGACTGAATGCTGATGTAGCTAGATTGTCAAATGTCTGCAGTTATGAACACCGTCACTCACTCGTCGTTTTGAGAAGAGTTTACTGTTAGACATTGCGTTGTCATCATATATTTTTCTCTATATGCGATTTTGATTTTCAGATAATCATAATCATACTTCATAGAAAATATTATAGAGCTTGTGAGATGAAAATTGCAACTGGTTATGTTATGTCTGTTTGTGCAGTACAAAAGGAAATCGCTCAATCTGAAATCTGAATTACGTCCATCGTGCATAATGTGTGGTAGTACTACATTGTAGGTCTGCCAACTCACCGTCGTCGTTGTTGTAGTCCGAAGGAAACCCATATTAGTCATTGGAGAGATTATAAATAAAACAATTTTACTCTCACTTTGATAATGATGATGATGAACTGCTTCTGAAAAGAAAGACGTTTTAATATTCAATTCCATTTTCGAGTGAATCTCATTTGTAATAATTACAAATTTTCAATGTATTGTTTCAATCCCACACACGAGCTGAGCTTTGAAACTATTTTGGCTACTGGGAGATTGGACGATGACTGTCTTATCCTGAAGATTATTATTACAGTTACCTACATTTCTCTCATACTTTCAGTTCACTTTCCATAATTCAACATGGTAATTCTTCTTCTCTGAGACAGTTTTCCTTCTTCAGGCACATCTGCTAGAAATTATGCAAGTATATACCTATAGGCACTTGTATTCGTAATAAGCTGATTTAAGTAAATATTAATGGCGGATGTAGAATTGGCTTAAATTTTTGCACAAAAGAGAGCATACATTCATACGATTGGTATCAAACATGACGTTGTTGTGTCCTTTTTTCAGACATCGTAGCAATCTTAACTGCTAACTCATACGCTAAGAATGCCTAATAAGAGAAGTTTACCATTGAAAATACAAATTACTCAAGTGACAATTGCAGAAATAATATCCCATGGTCAACGAATTCCGAGTACTTATCTTTTGAAAATAAAATCATGTTTCTAAATTATATAAATAAATAGTTGTTTACCCATTGTCACCGGTCATGTTGGTAGTAAAGGTTGCGCAATATCAGTTATTTTTATTGTGCTTTACAATCACCAAACCAATCATATAACTAGAATTCTTACTTTTTAGAAAAAAATATATCATCATCATCTCATGAAGCTATCATACAGGATGGAGTGAGTCGGTTTTCTCGAATTTTGAAATATTGCATATTTAGAGAGATAGAAATGGAAGCACAAGAGTTACTTGCAAATTGCACATGTCTTTCTGATGATTAATATGTGGGGGATCATGGCGGCTTCTACTGCTGATGTCTGCTAACAACACGAAATATATTTTCTCGTGAATTGAAATGGACGCATTGAGAATACAAATTATGTGGATGAAGCAAGTTCTTCAAACTAGCATGACTGTGGGAAAAAGGAGCAAATTACATTAGTGAAGATATGACACACTGAATGAGTACAAGACAAATTAAAAACGGCCATTTCAATTCTGACGGTTAGTTGGCAATCTTTAACGTAAAAATAAACATTACTATTTAGTAGCGTTCATAAATAAATAAATATATAGGTACACACACATTTTTGTATCATCAAAGAGCGATAACATGATCACGTAACATGATATGTTCTGTTTTTAAATTAAAGTGATTAAAAATCCCTTCACTTGCGAATACAGACAGAACTACTTTCGCGGCACATTAAACCAATAAAGATGAGCGAACCACCAACATTGACATAAACACTGCTAGTGGTCCATCATTTAATTATTTGCCATAATCCGTTAATGGCGAAATCGCTCAATATTAATGCAATTTTTAAGTCGCATATGATGGGTATGATGTATACTATTGCAGTCTGTAGTAGCATCGTTGTATCGTGACGTGCCGTTGGAGTCTTCTTCAGTAATTAATTATGATAAATATAGGTGGCATATATTATTAAACATAACATGACATCTATTGGCATTGTCATAACAGATAACATGATAACATTTAATAACGCTTTGATGGAACTTGTGCCGTTGTGTCTTTCTTAAGACCAATGTCAGACATGACATGATGATTACATTCTTATTTATGTGCAATATGACTCTATTTTCTTATATTTGTTTTATTCTGAATAAAGATGGTAATACAAGCGTGCTAATGTCAAGTGTACAAGTTGCGTCAAAACAGATACCTGAGCAGATAAAAGATTGATTAGGTCATGTTTTGAATGTGGCAACCTAAATCTTTTTCTTTGTTTTTCTAGATATGAGTGACATGATAATTGCCAAAGGTCGAACGTAGAAAACAAAGATTCATCATAATATTTGTAAACCTTTCATAAGACTATTTTATAGAATGTTTTATTTGACATGCCGACAGGCTTCTTCTTTTTGACCTTTGCTCTACTAGATTCTTCTTCGATATATGTGCCTTTGTCAATGAAAATAGCTTGTATACATGTCTATGGATTTATTTCCAGGAATTACTGCTTTATTCCAATAATAAGAATTTTCCGTAAAACTGTCATGCTTATATGGGCTCTAGCAAATTCAAATATCCATCAAGGTGCTTTTTAGTAGTGAATTATATAGAAGTATTACATTTTACATAGGTATATATTATATTGATGAGAACAAATGATTCATTAATGATTCAATGATCAATTAAATTATAATCTTTTAATATTAAAGTTATTGAGGAATTATCTAGGTAGACACACTCCAATGCTCAAATGAATTATCCAAAGTTTTGATTTCAAACCTTCATACGTAGGTAATAGGTAATCCAATTTGTGCATTTTACCGCATCAATAACTGACGTTTGCATGTCTTTGTAATAAAATATTGTTCATTTAACTCGTTTAGTTATAGGCATGTCCAATTATTTGGCAGAACGTAAATTGGATTGGACGTTGATCACAGACCATACGTGAAGCTTTGTCACAAAATAGTTATGTATGATTTTAACAGTTTAATATCCTGTATGCTTCTCAATTCTTTATATCTATGGGAACATGCACTTTAATATTATTCAATATCATTGTGAGTTCAAAGTTATCAATTAACTACAATCTGCAATTGCCTATGAGACATTTCTATATCAACCTGTAAACTGTCAACTCAGACTTTAATTTTAATAGCATACAAGTGCTTTGTGCTGCTAAATGCCTAAGCTGATTGTTGACGTTCACACGACTACAACACAAAAGCACAATACACACGTGCTCAGGTATATACAAAGTGCATAGTACAACGTGTTTATATGTCGCAAGTTGTGGTTAGTAATATGCAATTGGCACAAATATGATGACTTGATGACTGTGAACTGCTGATTACAGGTAGAAGACAGAGTCTAAATAAAGACGATTATTACATCATAACGTTTATTATGCCCCATGCGACACCAAGCGCTACTGATCGTGTGTTTGCATTTCAAATTGACACATTTAATGTAGCATAAAATGTCCAAAGGAGTTTTGCGGAAGGATATTATGTAAATATATGTAAGTTCAAGCAATATTATTGACTTCATTAACGAGATTCTAAGGATCTTCCTTAATATTAAATAAACTAATGATGTGATATAATTAGCAGTCACTAATTAACTTCCACAATTATACAAATGCAACAATGATAATTTTATAACAAAGCTGAACCGAAATCATTCGTTGAATTTATAATGAAAATTTTAGCAGGAGCAGGATGAGGAGTTTTTCATAATGCCCCAATAATCTACTGCTTGCAATCCCAATTCTTTAACACTTCACGCTTAGTTTATGGGCACAATCTACACTCCATAAACAATTGTTTGAAACAATAAATGGGCTTCGGTGGCAAATGCTTGTCATAATCGTCATCATAAAATATACTAAAATGGTCAACGGTGAAAATATATGGTATAGTAGTATTACTTAATTTCCTTCCTCTCTTTAAAATGAGTCTACGCTGGGATAGGCTCTTTGTACATTTTTTTCCACAAAAGTTGGATTTTTAAATAGGTAATATAACTATCAGGTAGACAATACCACACACCTACAAATTTGTGCAATAAGGTGTATGCCTAACTTTGCTCATCCCAAATCCCAACTAACCATAGAATATTTAAAGAATAGATACAAAAATCTGACCGAATGGACAGCAGTAAACAAAATTAAATTACAGGGTAGCTATTGTGTTGCAAGGATTGAAAATATTACGTTTTTAAAGATAACAACATTATGTAGTACTCTGTGCGGCAAGTTGATTCTAATGTCAAATAATTTACTTTCAGAGATACCAATTTCATATTACCAAAAGGAGCGACAAAGATGTAAAATAGGTAAATATATTAGTGTACTCTCACCTTACTGCACCCATATCTATTTCATAGTCTATATTTCGCAAATTATGTACGAATTTCAAATAACCGTTTTTACCCAAGTGGAGGAATGTAAACAACTTATCTAGGAGTAATCTTTGTGATGATTAATGTTATGGTATGAGGAGTGTTTTTGTCAGAAATGCTCGTAAAATAGTGCTTTGCTCATTTCCCCCTAAAGAATTACTGTTTATGCAAATCAATGTGAAACAAATAAACATGCACATAGCTTACGGCAATACGAATCATCTCTGAAAGTGCCTCATTAATCTAAGGAAGGAAATGCAAATTGGCAACAAGATGTCAAAGATTCCACAAAAATTCAACTTGCGTGTTTACAACCCCTGCAAACTACATTCCTCCTTGCTTTGCTCTGAACATGCCGAAATTATTTTTGCAACTTCTAGAAATCCAAATTTGAACGACTTTTCATATCAGATCAGTCTCAAGAAAGATGTGTTACGGTTATACACAGTAGTCCTAAATAATAATTATAATGGCTATATGATTCTCTGTTGCCCCTTCTATACAATTTCAAACAAACCTTATTCCAATTTTTGTTTGGCAAATAATATGTAATTCCTATTTCGTGATTGTTGACTTGATGTTTATTCCTATTTTTCATTCATTTCCTTTTTACAAGCATATAGCATGTCCGAACAATACGTGTACCCTGTGCCGAGACATTATTACATACATATTATGACAGTAAACAGTAGTACAAATGAAAGGTATCAGCATCATCAATGCAATGAATTGATTAAAATTGAATGATTTCGTGTTACACTTTGAATGAAGCGTGTAGTTTAGGAATTTGACAAGTCGCTCGTTAGCGTCATCAATTTTCAGTGAAATGGACTGTTTCTTGCTAATAATCAAAAAGTAGAATGTATTCAAGACGATCCATTTATAGCTAAGGCTTTATAAGGTAAATAAGTTTCAATAAAGTAATAGGTTATGAAATAGCCTGTACATATATTCATTTCTTCCTTTTTTATTGCTAAATATTTAATGAATGTAAAAATAACCTCCTACACCTTTGATTTTCTTGTTTACACTGGCAAAAATGACAATATGTTACGTAAATATTTTCCTGAAGCAAAAAAAAAGTGTTTTCACTTTCATTGCGGGATATTCCTTTAAACTACATCAGAGAGTTGTGGGTGGAATAGAGAAACTTTCAATTAGATTTGCAACATGATTATATCTAATCCGATATTTTTATTAAAAAGTAGTAGCCTTCCGTATTTAAAGTATTTATATAATCTAGTGCTATTACAAGCTTTTCTACCTTCATCGTTAAATTTCCCAATTTGTCCACCGCGACACGACAAACGTCAAACAAATGTCAATATAATCATCATAACAAGGAAAATAAAAAAGACTACCGCTGTTGCCGTTTCATTCGTGAGACGGCGTTCTATGAACATCATTTTAAGTATCCCAGCGCAGCGTGATACTGCAATTTCCCTTGGACTTTCAGTGGTATTTTGACCACAAATTTAAATTTTGGAGGGGACACTGGTAAATAGGGTATTTAAATAATATAGGCGTGAATTGTATGGTGGGCGTAGAGGACCATTAGTAGAGACTAAAAATTCTCTCATTTCATCTTCACCAAAACCGTCATCACTTTCAATGGCCAGCATTAAAGAAGTTTCTCTTTATTTTGCTAACAAGAATGACGAATGGTGATATCACTATCCGTTTAATTTTCTTAATATCCTTCGATTGGATTCCAGCTATGATGAAAGATGAGCCGTGATTTATCGCGTGTATTACGTATTATTTTATTCATATTCGCATACATTCATAGTATTTAGCATTCAAATAGGTATATTTTCACTTAATTTGTACCGTGGCTTATAAAGGAATGGCTGGTACTCGCAAGATCATCAGTTGTCATCTGTATTTATTCGAAACATCTAACAATTGGACGCTATCTCAAAGAACTTTTCGAAAGAAAAAAATATTATTTTTGCGAAGCTTAGTTTTTTTATTATGGTATAAGTTACATCTTTAATTCGTAAGCAGCAGAATGGCAGCGCATCATACATCAAAGTTTTTACTGGTAATAAATGGAATAAAGGGCATTTGTTTATTTTCTAATAAATTTTTTACACATGCAATAATATGAAAATATATACAAAAAAATTGATCCTTTTTGTAATTGTCAGGCATTGTCCTTCACAATATTGTCGGTAGCTAGTCAAAACCGAGACACTGTGTACGGAATCAGAATGCCGAATTTTTCTGGTGCTGGAGCAACAGGCGGCGGTACAGGGAGCACTGGAGAAAGTGGATACTCAACAGCACCCTCTTCATCCGGTCCATCTGGAGGAAGCGGTGGAGGTAGAATTGTTGGGAACTCTATTCTTGACTTGGACGAGCAAGATGATGAAAACCCGTTGGAAATGGGATATCGTCAGCAGACGTCTGGCATTTCTCCAGCTATGGCGAGGCCAACAATAATGACTGGACCAAGTGTTGGGTCCGGGCAAATGTTAATCACAGACAATGAATTAAACTCAATGTCGATGGAAGACAGACCGCGGAGTAATAAACCTACACTTTCCCCAGCAATGCCGAGTAGAAATGGGAACTCAAATGCAAATACGAATAGAATGCAGGATCGGATGGTACAGCGGTATATTTCAGTACATGTGCCACCACCTGAACCAATAATCCCAGTGCGATCACGTCCATTACAGTCTACGCCAAAACCTGAAACACATTATCAAATTGTATTTATAAAAGCCCCATCAGTAAGTCCCCAGGAGCTTCAAGAAGTTCAGCTACCTCCACCACCTCAGATGAAAACGCTTGTGTACGTTCTCTTGAAAAAGCCAGAAATGAACGATTTTGTCAAAATTTCCCAGCCGCCGAAAGTGAAGCCGACAAAGCCAGAAGTTTTCTTTATTCAATATAAAGGAAATAAGCAGCAAAAACAGAACCAAGGAGGATCCATGATGATGATGATGAATACTCCTAGCAATTCTGGTAACGGTAATGACGATATGGTTAATAATAACCAAGGTTCTAGGACAAGAACTGCTAGTACTACCACCACCGCTCCGTCGGACGCTGGTGGAATGATGCAAGATTTAGGCGGATATGACAATTCAGAAATTGCTGACAGTGATTTCAGTCAAGACAGTTTTAATGAAAACGAATTTTCACTTTCATCCTTCCAACGACAAAACAGCAATCGTCAGCAACAAGTCCGTTCTGGATTTTCATACTCACCGGGAGCATCCCGATATGGGATTGTCAATTAAATTCAGAAATTTAAATATAATTTGTTATTGTTATTGCATTATTTTATTTTGTTTGATTAATTATTAATGTAGGTTCGCCTGATCCTCCCAGATCTTGTTCTTGTTATTTTAGTGTAACGCAATTAAATAAGAGTTTTGTTTAATAGTCATAATAAAGTAAAATTATAAGAAGTTTGCATGGATTATAAATACTCGTTTATTTCAACATATACAAAAATTACCAACTTTTTAGGCAGAAATGATCACACTGAAAGATTGCTCCAATAAGGAATTGGCACATTACATGTAGCTACTACCTTTTGCGCTAAATGATGCGATATGAAAAAAATGAATTGGGTCAGTAAATAGTAGGCGAACCTATATATCTATATTTCTCTGAACGGTTTATTTATTGTTATTTCAGATTTGGATAACCGTAACAGACTGTTTCAATTTGATAGCTACTTCAATTAATTAAAATTGCATTGTTCTATTTGTTAGTCTTGTACTGCAAAAAACATACTGACTGAACGTGCATCATCATAAGATTCGTTTTTGTTGAAAGTGAGTTCGAATGAGATCTATCGGGAATCTTAGAAAACTCAAGTAAGGATAGTAAAAGATTGACAACAATGATGGCTCTGCACAAAATTATTATTAAAATTTTTGCCTTTGTTGATCAAGTCAAGTACTTGACTACTTTTAGTTTGTAAAGCTGCAATTTAAATGTGTAAAGTACAATACAAATATGTGTGTCGTATGTCTGTAAAGGCCTATCTACGCTATTTACTTGAGTAACAGCTTACTTCAGCAAGTGAAAATTTTCAAGTATAAACAAACTTAAGTAAGCTTCTAAAAGGCCATCTCCACTTGTCCTTAAGGAACTTACTTGGCCACGAAGGAAGTCAAGTGGAGACGCGACTTCCTTC